>JAPYZJ010001775.1:0-25007 GCA_030522765.1 Ophioninae sp. B BG-2022a
GTTTGAAACTTGTTTTGAAAAAAATATATGCTCTGATATACTACTGTACCCAATTGTGTACACCCCCCTCAAGGGGAGCCTAATCATGTTTTTTTTTAATTTTTTTGTACTTTTTCGTTCTTTTGGTTTGTAAGCAATATAAAAATAAACATTTCATCAATATATTATGGCTAATTTCATTTTGTCGGTTAATGGGTTAATTGATTTTTGATTTTCCCAGTAGCAAAATATTCTATCAAAATAACGACAGAAATGAATTTGGAATTACTGTTCTTCGCTATTGAAACACGAGCCAATCTTTACAATAAATACTTTCAAGTACTACTATCGTAATCCCTTCAAAAACTTGACAAAAATTTCCACGGATCTCTGAAATGAAAATCAAATTCAGACCGAAGTATTTGCTCATACCCTACAGTGTTATTGATCAAGTTTATCAACCTAAACGACGCAGTATGGGCCATCGATGCAAACGATGTACTCAAAATCGTTTTCCAAAACATAAAAAATGGATAAAAGAAAAAACGTAAAAAAAAAAAATAAAAAAAATTTGTGGACAAAAGTTTAACGGGAGGGTTGAAGGGCTGCGCCAGTAGAGGACTCCAGGCCGTGTCTGAGCTTTCACCGACGGACGTTTGCGTTCCAATAAATGAGATGGCGAACGACGGAGAAGGGAGAAACCCGGGGGGTGGTTTGGGAGCCGGCAAATTTCGAAGGGTTGTTATGCTCGTGGCATCTGCAGCCGTGCCACCCTTGCCATCACAGATTCCGATACTTTGTTTTTGCCAGTAGCTGGAGAGCGAGTCGAACTCTCAGAAGCGACAGCACCACTTGCGCTTCGAAGATACCGATTCCAAGATGCCTATACGCAGCCAGAGCCATTCAAGACAGCCTCTATATTTCCGGTGTTCGAGGCTAAAGCGAATAAATCTGGTATATCCGGGCATACCATCAGCCATATCTCGATATCGAGCGGCGAAGCATTGCGCAGTAAGCTTTCAGGGCTCCTGTATATGTTTACTATAAAAAGCAGTATTCTCTCTTCGGTTATGTATTTATTCATTGTCCTCGTATAACAAAAGTAGGCCGAATCGAACCAGCCATATTTATTGTTGAAGATTATTTCGATTTTTCTTCTTTTTTTTTCGTCAAGCACATTTGCCATAACTTACAGAAATGCTGATGAAATAGAGTCGTCTTATTGAACTTGAAATGGATAATAATCGTGATGACGTAGAATTGTTTTTAATTTTTTTTTTGTACGGAGCAAGACTCGTTTTGTTGTTTTTATTGGTATTAACTTTTGTGACGAGCTCGTAATTTTTTAGGAAATTATTTTTAACCCCTTGAGTAATGATTTTTTTAAAGCTGAGAGTATTAATATTTTGAATATTGAATATTAAATAAATATTCAGAGCATATTCTAAAATGTGTCTACTTATTTTTGGTGATAAGGTTGGAACTTTCGAAAAAATCGTACAACCATCATACCTCAGTAATTACCTAATTAGCCCCAGTTGGGGCTCGTTCGATTAATTGGGGCTTAATTTAATTCTAATGATCTCTAGAATGCAATCAGAGATCAGATCAGATCTGACCTTTATCAAGAAATAGGTCAAATTACCGGCCACCCTGTATATAGATCTGTCAACTTTCATTCTGAAATATGAAAACATCAGAATTATCATAAACTAATTGAATTTTTAATTTATCAATCCAATAATAATATTGAATATTGAATATTAAATAAATATTCATAGCATATTCTAAAAAATATCTATTTATTTTTGGTAACAAGTTTGAACATTTAAAAAAAATAGTAAAACTATCGTAACCCAGTAACCTCCTCAATTTTGAACCTCAGCTGATGAGGCTTAATTTGATTCAAATGACCATGCATGTTGTTTAAAATTCGATCATTTATTTACCAGTCTTTAGAAAAGTAAATTCGGAGCGTAGTGTATTTTTTTTTTAACAAGACTGTAAATAAAAAAACATTATAAAACCATCAAACCTCAGTAATTACCAAATTAGCCTCAGTTAGGGCTGCTTCAATTAATTGGGGCTTAATTAAATTCTAATGATCTCTAGAATGACCTTTGTCAAGAAATAGGTCAAATTACCTGCCACCCTGTATACAGATCTGTCAAATTCCATTCTGAAAGATGAAAACGTCAGAATTATCATAAACTAATTTAATTTTGAATTTATTGGCTAATCGTCAATGGATACTGAATTGCATATGAACGAGAAAAAAAAAGATGCTACCTATGCGCTAGCATATTGCGTATGGTAGGAGAGGACGATTGATACCTACCAGACATGAAACGCATTGCGATGGCACAGTGTAATTCCAAAGGGATATGCGATAGGTACGGATAGTGGTGACTGATCGAAACACAGTTCTCAACGTGGTAATCAAATCTAATCCGGTCCGGAGCTTCCGATGGGGGTGAACTACCAACGCAGGCCTGCTGTTACGTCGGATTAACGTGTGTTATACGAGAACCACGCTTGAGAGGCGTTGGAATGTATACATGGAACAGCGAGAGGGATAGAGATAGAGAAGCCAGACGAGTGGAAAATAGAGGAGCTAATCTCGCACTAATCGTGCGACATGTGTTCGAATAAAATAAAAACTATTACTTTAATGCAATTAACCCAAGAATTTATCATTAACGAGCTCTATTACTGCAGCCGTTTGTTGATAAAAACACAAAATTTTCGTTAGGGACATGACGAACATTACCACGTGACACACGAGTGCGAGAGAAATAGTAGAATCGGTTTAAACCTAGATTTATGAAGAATTAAACGGTTTCACCCAAAATGGCGACCGGGGGGACCTCGGTGCCATCGTCCTGAATGCACACAACAAATTTCGTACCGATTGGTTCAGCCGTTTCAGAGAATAGTCGTTTTTAAACTTCGAAGTGGACGGAGGCGTGATCTCGACTTCTCAGAGCGATTTCTTAAGGATGAAATATTTTTATCCAAAATGGCGAACAGGAGGCCCTCGGTGCCATCTTCTTGAATGCACACAACAAATTTCGTACCGATTGGGTCAGCCGTTTAAGAGAATAGTCGTTTCAAAGTTTCGAAGTGGACGGTAAATTGTCATCGGTTAACGAAAATCTTGAGAAAACCCGAAAAAAAGCCAAATGAGTAAAAAAATGTCGCGTGAGATGTGCAAGTACTTTGTCTACTATAATACCTGATACGATAATGTGGAAAAATCAAAGCGATGTCAAACATTCCCAAACAATGGAAAAGAATGAATAACCTAAATTTACCATACTTTTCAAAAAAATGTTTTGCCTAATTCACGTCAGATTTAATTCACATTTCTCGCACCACCTAGAAGATTTCCCTCTGATTTTCCGGAAATTAGAATTTTCCCTAGATTCATTGAAGGTATAATAATGGTACGAAAGAGGATGCACCAAAACTCCTAATCCCCAGTTTACTTTTTTACCTTTTTTCATAAATACGAAAATCCTGGTTGGAAACAAGCTAGAGATTCTCGGCTGTTCAGCAACCATACCAATTTTCCGACGGGGAAACGAATGTCAAGTTCTCAAAGAGGTGTAATACAGCCGAGTACGTATATAAAGGGTGCCTTGTTGAAAGAGAATAGCCAGGTAAGAGAAAAAGAAATGGTGAAGAAAGAAGGGAAGAAAAGGAAAGGAAGAAGATAAGTGAGAGGGAGCAGTCGAGCTGATTCGAAAGATAGGCAGGAAGTTGAAGCGATCAAGGTGCAGTGCGGAAGAGAGCGCGTCTTTGGCACAATCTCGCATGCAAATCTGCTTGGCGTAGGTGCAGCCCCACGAATTTCAGGACTATACTATAGGAAGACTATTGGGGTGAAGGGGGTGGGGGGTGTCTTGGAGAACGACGAAGCTACAGTAAAAGTCCGCAACTTACTCCCCCTTAAAAGATTCCTAGGTCACGATGCTACCTTGCCTCTTCTGGCTCCCCCCTCCCCTCACCCCTCGTCGCTCGATCTCTCTCATTTTCTTTCTCTTGTTTGGTGTAAAGAGAGCAGGAATGCCTGAGGGCAGAACGCTCCTAGAAGAATTTGTTTCCCTCGTGATATCGATCAACCTGCATGCAAATATCGTCTCGTTCTTTCAGTGCCTACCCCATCGAAGAATTTCCATTCTTCGCAATCGTCACTTGACACTGTTTTTTTCGTTTTTTCTTTTTCATTTATTTTTTGCAAATCTGTCACTGGAATTTCAGCCAGCACAGTATTTTAAGATGAAGAGAAAAAGGGAGAGTAGGATACGCAAGTCTGAAATTTTTGGAAGTATTGTTTAGGAAATGAGGGATGTGTTATTTAGATTTTTTATTTCAGAATTTATAACAATTTTGAGCGTGCGTTGAGTTTAGTATCTTAATTCATTGATGTCATCATTCATTTTATAACTATCCATTTTTTACTCCCAGTTGATGGGGCTTAATTTGATTCACGTGGCTCCTGTTGATTAATAAGTCGGATTATCGGTCACCCTGTGTATGATGTATATTCGATATTCAAGACAGTAATTTAACAATAGTTAATTTTTCATATTCTTTTCAAATTTATTGCTAGAGTTTTGGCCAGAACAACGTTTGTAGCGATAGCTTTACTTTGGTTAGGTCGGTATGACAGATCGGGATAGCAAATGCCCATGGATTTCCTAAACGGCTCTTCAGAATTTCATGAAATTTGACCAGACAATGTCAAATTGATAGACGAACAGCTGTCATGTCTCCAAATTTATCAAATCGAAAATAAAAATTACAGCCTATTACCACACGAGCAGCGTGATAGAAATGCAAATGGCCAGAAAAACGTCTGTAGAGATAGCTTCACTTTGGTTAGGTCGGTATGACAGATCGGGGTAGCAAATACCCATGGATTTCCTAAACGGCTCTTCAGAATTTCATGAAATTTGACCAGACAATGAAAAATTGATAGACGAACAGCTGTCTTCTCCCCAAATTTCTCAAATCGAGAAAAAAATTACAGACTGTATTACCACGCGAGCGTCGTGATGGAAATGCGGTAAAATAAAAAGGTTTGGTGAGGAACACGACTTGAAGGGGAGAAGAGCCGCATAGCCATATTCGAAACACACATTTTGGGACCTCAACCATTTGATTCTGTGAAATATTTTAGAAAATCCATGGGAAACCATAACTCGTAGGTATTTGTTTACGATTTCGAGAAAATATCGTTCGACATTTGTGACATTTAGTTCCGGCGAATGTCGGGGCGCTGCACATCGCGCCCTTTTAAGGGCCTTCGAGGTCCTTTGGAGACGATCGCCAATATTGACCGATAAGTAGCACTAGCTCACGCCAATTCTGTTTTACCTACGCAAATAGAGGTTGCTTCGAATTTTGGATTCAACATTTGGTTGGCTTTTGGTCAAGGAAAAAACAGATAAGGTTCGACACTTTTCAATCCTCGTACAACCTTCATGACCTCTTATCACAAGTGACGAAATAATCAAACATGGTAGCCCACGAAATACCGGGTGTAAATATCGTTATGGAGAAAAGAGGAGTAGAATATGATGCGTGAAAAGTTACGAGGTTAAGGGGGTAAAGCGAAAGTTGAAAGGTAAAGAGAGAAAGAGGGAAAGAGAAGAAGCAAATCGTGGGTATTTGCAAATAAAGAGCAGACTGCACATCTCTTCAGGAAAAAGTCTAATCCCGAGCAGAGTTAAGATAAGTTTTTGGGGTCCTTGGGTGGAAGTTTTTGGGCGTCAGTGAAAGAATGTAGATACGTTGGAAGTTTCTGTCTTTCCCAGTGTGGCAAACTTTTATCCCACCTTTTTTTTCCCCTTTCGTTCGCGTTCTACTTGTGAGCCCTCTCTCTATTCTTCCTTCTCACGTGATACCTCTCTTATCTTTAAATTAACACTGCGCCATCTCAGGACAAGATCGCCAGGTCTTTTTTCGAAAAAAAAAAAATCGATAATATTGCACTATCCTCGCTTTCTTTTCTCTATGGTAAATAGTATGTAGTGAACTCTCGCACCAGTTTACAACTTCCGACTTTCGTACGGTCACAGTCGGACCGCAAACTCTGGTTCGATACACGATTTTACGAACTTGGTCTACGTAATATCACCGTACCGTATACCAAACTTTCCACCGCCGGATATTGGAGACCATCGATTTGTTCGCGAATATGCCCCGACACGTGTTTCCGGTAGAATCAAAAACACATCGCCAAATAAAATTTTGTAATTAATTTCTCAATTTATCTTGACATTTGTCATTATATTATCGATTTTCACTGTACTAAATTTCAACCATTTATTTGGAATTTTTCAATATTAAATATTATTTTTGAGGAATTTCAATATTGATAATTATTTATTTTTTATACATATTATTTCTAAATAATTTACTTCCAAGCAAATCTATAAAACACTTTATCTGGTTGACTTATAATTATCTAAAGTTATTAATTTATTTCCAAATAAATATTTAAAATTCCTAAATATTGACACAAAATCGAATTCCAAATAATATTTGATAATATTTCATTTATTTCCGAATAAATATTCCAAAGATTACCATTCCACTTATGTTTAGTTCCAACATTTAATTTGTTTACAAACAAATGCTTTAAACCTTTAAATATTTATTTCGACATGCATATTTAAAATATCCAAATATTGATTACCAAATGACTATTTTGAGTATTTAAATATACATATATCCAAAATTTGGTTTCTTCGCGATAAACATTGCATCTTTAAAATTCATTACAAAAATTCTCCTAAAACGAAATTCCATATAAACATTCCAAATCAAATTTTGAAAGAAAAATACATATTTTTATTATTCACAGTTCGTAAATTTGTTTTATTTATCGCGACGTTGAATAAAACGCAACATCTGCCAACTCTATTGGCTGTTCGTTTTTATCGATCGATAGTAACGTCATCAGACATTCAGTCAGAATTTTCCTAGGGCACCAGGCATAATTTCAGCGAGTAACCGTCCGAAAAAATTATTCCATACATAATGCACAATAATAAAAAAAGAGGTTTCATGGGCTCATTGGTACATGTGAATAAAAAGGGTGTGGCATTGGTAAAATGCAAAAATGGGGTACGAACGAACGAGGAAGAGAGAAAGAGAGAGAGAGAGAGAATTTAGGGGTGGAGAAACGTGAAGAGAGGAACTGCTAAAACTATTTCTCTTCCTCTCTAGTACTGATGCGGCTACGCTGTGATTTGAATACATCGAGTTAGTGGCGCGTGTTACGACTCTCAAATGCTGCACCCCTGTTTCCAACCCTGCTAACATCTCCGCCGCCTATCTCGGACGCGTTTTATTGAGGCACTCATTACTTGGCTTTTCAGTGATTCAACGGTGGCGAAATCGACTGAGTTCGAAAGATAGATTGAAAGTAAGGAAAAGAAACGTTCTCGTAAACGGTACAGAGCGAAAAAGACCATAGCCACGTTAACTACCCTCAAGATCGATTTTACAAGCCAAGCTGCCCATCCTCAGCCTCTTATCTGGTCACGATAAATTCTTCGTACCTATTGTATTCGATCTGTAAAATGTTACTAGGAGGTTGCCTAACCGGAAGTGAAACTTTGGATGAGGCTACCTTAGGCCCTCTGGATTGTTGAGGCTCACCAACATTGTCGTTTTCGTAAAGCCTAGACCATAGTTACTCATGGGCCAATACGGAAATAAAAACCAAAATGGAATTTGCCAAAACTAATTTTCGTAGATGACGTACCAGATTTTCGTGAAATCGTTAACAAATGACTGTAATTTGTAACTCGTATGGATTTGAGGAAATAGGTGATGGAATCAAATGATTCATAGGTCTAAAAGTGTGTGTTTTGAATTGGGCTATGCGGCTTCACTCCAGGTAGTCACATTAGCCAAACTTTTTATTTTGCATTATTTACGTGAAGGCTCTTACGTGGTTTTTTCGAATTCATAATATTTTGTGATAAGTAAATGATTCGTCTATTCTTTTGACATTGGTCAAACTACTGTTTTTTTTTTTCGTTTTTTTTTTAGGACAATATATTATTTTGTCAATTTTGCATTTTTGGAAAAAGTAGATTTACATTGTCCGGTTAATCTACTGTTTTTCCAAATTTTAGTTTTTGAAAAGAGTAGATTGGCGTTGTCCGGTTGATCTACTGTTTTTCCAATTTTGCATTTTCAAAAAGAGTAGATTGGCGTTGTCCGGTTGATCTACTGTTTTTCCAACTTTGCATTTTCAAAAAGAGTAGATTGACGTTGTCTGGTTAATCTACTTTTTTCTAATTTTCAATTTTCAAAAAGAGTAGATTGGCGTTGTCCGGTTAATCTACTGTTTTCCCAATTTTCAATTTTCAAAAAAAGTATATTGACATTGTTTGGTTGATCTACTTTTTTTCCAATTTTCAATTTTCAAAAAGAGTAGATTGGCGTTGTCCGGTTAATCTACTGTTTTTCCAATTTTCAATTTTCAAAAAGAGTAGATTGACACTGTGTGGTTAATCTACTATTTTTCCAATTTTCAATTTTTAAAAAGAATAGATTGACGTTGTCCGGTTAATCTACTGTTTTTTCAATTCTCAATTTTAAAAAAGAATAGATTGGCATTGTCTGGTTAATCTACTGTTTTTTGCATTGCAAAACATTTAATGAGAAGAGAACGATTCGTCCATTAACTTGACACTGTCTAGTCAAACTACTGTTATTTTTTTTTTTTTCAATTTTTTAGTCCAATCTATTATTTTACCAATTTTCAATTTCCAAAAACAGTGAATTGGCATTGTCCGGTTAATCTACTATTGATCCAATTTTCATTTTTCAAAAAGAGTAGATCGATATTGTCCAGCTAATCTACCGTTTTTCCACTTCTTTTCGAATATATGGTTTTTGTCAATTCTGTCTATTCAACCAACAAAAAAAATAATCGATTTTTAAAAAATGCATAAAAAAAGCTTATTTATCCGATCACCACACTAGAACACCCCTTGGACAAACTTTTCATAACCAGCCCGAGAGTTTGGTCGTTGTGTACATTGAACGGTTCTTCGTGGTAACTTTGATGCTCGAAAATCGTCGTGGATGGAATAGCTCGTTCGTGAATTTGTATATGCATACAGCCTGGCAAATTTTATAGATAAGTAAGAAGGTTGAGATGGGTGAGGAAGATGAAAAGGATGGAGAGAAGGAAGAAGGATGAGGAGGTTGAAAACGAAGACGACTAGGAGGATGAGGATGAGGATGAGGAGGAGGAGGAGGTAGATACGCTCAGATAGGAAAGATGGTTTGTGAGTGGCTGCTTCACCGGCGACACCACTCCGAGTCCTCACATAATTTGATATTTAAATGAAGTTTAAATAGTTTGCAACAGCAATTTGTCTTGAGGAAAGTTACGTGAGAGCTGTATATAGGATAGAGAGCATCGCCGGAACCCTCGAGAACGTCGCGTCGTCGTGAGACACGTACACTTTACCTCTAATTCCACCCCTCCCCCCCCCTGCCCTTCTCTCTATCTTCCTCATGGCCTTCCCCATTTCTCTATCTCTTTTACTCCACCTTTGTGTACCAATACCAGCAACTTTCCTGCTGCCTACAACCCTCTCCATCAAAGTATACGTACCTATGTGTTCACCCAAAAGGGCTTGTGGAGGAGAAAATGTTTGAGAAAGAGTAGAGGATGGTGTTGAGATCGCAAACCCCTGCGCCGGATACAGCTCCAGCATTTCCTTCTCCTTCTCGGGGCGTCTTCGTATGACACCAGCCCTGTCACATTCTCAGCAGGAGCGTCACAGCATCAAGCGATCCCCTCGTTCCTTCCACGTTTGTCTAACCCTCGGCATCAAAACTCCAAGCCCCACTCTAGAAAGCGACCACCTGCCGCAACATACCCGTTGACATTTCTTTGACAGGCATCATATTAGAACCCAGGCTTTAACCCCCCAGCCCTCTCCGCTCATCACGACTCTTGCGTTACTATCTGCCACGTTTACTTTTCGAAAAAAGTATCACGCGTGACTTTCAGCTTGAATCGGTACCTTCGACCCATCAACTGCCAAGTTGCTGTTCCCACAAACGCGAATTCCTGGTGACGGATTTTAGGGGATTCTTGGTGTGAGGATGAATTCAACCGGTATTCTAGTTATCATTGTTTGAATATGAGCCATTTAATGTGACGATTGCTAGGGTTATGTAATGTTTAATTACACGGGGTTATTGACACCAGAAATCTTTCTAGATAATCTCACGTTTGTACTGTTTGGTTTTTTTGGGATGCTGAATTTAAATACTGGGTTTGTTTGGGTTTGTTTTGGGTTTGCACTTCGAGATTCTTAAGCATTTGGAAAAAAATAGGGAAATAATACAGGTTCTAGGGAATAGATGGAAAAGTAACATGGAACTAACGAAATAATTGAAAATGACGGATTTTAGGGGATTCTTGGTGTGAGCATGAATTCAACGGGTATTGTAGTTATCATCGTTGGGTATGGGCCATATAACGTGATGATTGCTAGGGTTATGTAATCTTTAATTACACAGGGTTACTGACATCAGCAACCTGTCTAGATAATCTCACGTTTGTATTGTTTGTTTTTTTGGGATGCTGAATTTAAATACTGGGTTTGTTTGGGTTTGTTTTAGAGTGGCTCCAGCATTTCGAGATTTTTAAGGATTTGGAAAAGATAGGGAAATAAGAGAAGCTCTAGGGACTAGATGAGAAAGTAACAAGCAACTAACGAATTAATTGAAAATGACGTCGTTTTTGGAATCCTTAAGTGGATAAAATCGGGAATGTTTTTGGTTGTATTAAAATACAACTTTTGGGAACTGCCTTAATTTATACTGCGTGATGCCAGGGCGTTTATTATTGTTGACGAAAATAATATGGTGCTAAAATGCATTATACAATTAGAATAAATTTAATTATAATATTGAACACATTCAATTGTTGCTACCCCTGATGACTGTTATGTCATAAAAGTAATAAAGTAAGTGCATAAATAAATAAAAGTAATAAATAAATAAATAAAAGTAATAAATAAAGTAATAAACAAATAAATAAAAGTAATAAAACTGTTATGTAATAAAAGGTTACTATTTCCCATTCTAAAAACGACCATGTTCCCCCCAATTTTGTAATATCCCTAATCTGTACCAAAAAAGCGGTCACTTAGCTAAAGCAGATGAGGCAAATGAGGCCCGGACCATGTGTAAAGTCAGGAATTCCCGATCACGTCCTACACAATTACACGCCAAAGTACCCCAACGCCCCAGGTCGTATCCTGTTGAAAACCGATTGATATCCCGTTTAGCTTTTTTTTGGTATCGGTTAGAGACCCATGTTTGACAGTGCTGCATCTCTCGAGGCTACTAAACATTACCCAATCAAGTATCTGAATTCCTGTCCATTGAATCTGAACGATTCCATCAGTTTTTTCTTCACTCATCCTCTTATTAGCTTTGATGGATAATCGTAGTGATCGATCGTCGTTATTAAGTACCACGTTTCAAAAGAGCTTGGAAAGTTTGTTTTTTCATAGGTATATCGAACGATTTTCCGGATGACCTTGAAAGTATCTTGAAAAGTCGTTGGCTCCGGTTGAATAATCCACCTTAACGACACTAAAGGTCCTTTTCCTACCGGTGCCAGGGACTAATGAGAAATAAAACGATAGGATGGTCTCGCTTACCAGGCTAAAGATTTTCATTGCTTTCTCTTGTAACAATAATTGTTATTTTACTCATTCATTCAGGGTAGACCGCAATCTTCCTAATTGCCATCGCTTGAGCACTTCCTTTCCTCTTTCCTCTCGTACTTTTCGTCTTTTCGTCGTCTCTTTCTCTGTCTCTCTCTCTCTGTTTCTCTTTCGTAACCATACATTGCTGAGAACGTTCAGAGGTTCGAGGGTGAGCAAGTCCCGACTGGAGAGGATGGTTCTACGGTGGTTTTGGCTCCACTTTGCAAAAGCGGAAAGTAAGCGAATTTCGCGTGACGACCGACGCTCACTCGGGAATTAACTATTCCCCGAGCCGGCAACGAACGGCGCACCTCGAAACCGCTTTCTCGTCAATTTCTCGGGCAACTAATCAAAACTTGTGTTTCCACCATCACCACCGAGCCGGGTTGTATTCACTCGGGCGTGTCTGAGATTCGTAAGGCACGACTAATCTGTTGCTTTTGGAAGCTTGCAGCTCGCTGAAAGCACCGAAAGACTTCTAGGCCTGGAATTCAACCATCGTTGGTCACCCTCCATTATTCATGCTTTTGTATGTCTAAGACATTCAAGTGGCGCTCCAATGAAGAAAAAGGTATAGGATATGTGACCGGACGGTTCAGTGACACTTGATCATACGACGA
Source organism: Ophioninae sp. B BG-2022a (assembly GCA_030522765.1). NCBI lineage: Eukaryota > Metazoa > Arthropoda > Insecta > Hymenoptera > Ichneumonidae > Ophioninae sp. B BG-2022a. The sequence goes on from JAPYZJ010001775.1 coordinate 12,368, forward strand.
AACGTCACGGCGATAAAATATCCCCAGGAAATCCAGAAACAAGCAAACCCAAACAGACGTAGAAATACACATAAACAAACCCAGACAAACCCAAACTGACATACGAATACACATAAACAAACCCAGACAAACCCAAATTGACATACGAATACAGATAAACAAACCCAGACAAACCCAAACGGACATATAAATACACATAAACAAACCCAGACAAACCCAAACGGACATACAAATACACATAAACAAACCCAGACAAACCCGAACAATGATGTTTTGTCGTGTGATATTACAAAATACAAATACACCAGGGAGCCCAGAAACAAACGAACCCAAACAGACATACAAATACACATAAACAAAGACACAAACACACGCAAAGAAACAAACAAACCCAAACAATGATGTTTTGTCGTTGATATTATAAAATAGAAAAACACAAAAACACAGGCAAAGAAACACGAACCAACCCAAACAAAGCCAAACAATGATGTTTTGTCGTTGATATTACGAAATACAAATACACCAGGAAGCCCAGAAACAAACGAACCCAAACAATGATGAGTTGTCGTTGATATTACAAAATAAAAATACACACAAACACACGCAAATAAACACAAACAAACCCAAACAATGATGTTTTGTCGTGTGATCTTTTGTCGTTGATATTACAAAATACAAATACACCAGGGAGCCCAGAAACAAACGAACCCAAACAGACATACAAATACACATGAACAAACACACAAACACACGCAAAGAAACAAACAAACCCAAACAATGATGTTTTGTCGTTGATATTACAAAATAGAAAAACACAAAAACACAGGCAAAGAAACACGAACCAACCCAAACAATGATATTTTGTCGTGTGATCTTTTGTCGTTGATATTACAAAATACAAATACACCAGGAAGCCCAGAAATAAACGAACCCAAACGAACATACAAATACACACAAACAAACCCAAACACACGCAAAGAAACACAAACAAACCCAAACAATGATGGTTTGTCGTTGACATTACAAAATAAAAAACACACAAACACACGCAAATAAACACAAACAAACCCAAACAATGATGTTTTGTCGTTGATATTACAAAATGGAAATACACACAGACACGCAAAGACACAAAACAACCCAAACAAACCCAAACAATAATGTTTTGTCGTTGATGTTACAAAATCAGGCCTACGCCTGATCAGTGCCTTAAGAAAGCCTGGTCAGGGACAGTGATTTTCACCGACTCAAATTTCAACACGAAAACGTCTATGCAAGCACGAATGCAACAAATAATATTGTTAAAACTGGTGGTGCCTTCAATAATATTTATACAGTTTTCGTTATCACAGAACTGGTTCGAGTATTCAAAAAATTATTCAAGCCCAAAATAACTTGATGGAATGAAATGGAAAACGAGGAAGAGAGAGAAAGAAAGAAGGAGAAACAAAGAATCCTGCGATACCAAGAAATTTCTAGATTTTCGTTTTCCCCAAGAAGTGTGGTGGCGAAGAAGTGCAACGTCGTTCGAAGCATACCAGCCATGTGGCTAAAGTATTCTAGGTAGCGGGGAAAACAAAGTTGATATTAAAATCAATTCGATAGTTTGACGAAGAGTTAGACTGAGTTTGTAAGCTTAAGGGGGTTGGAGGGAAACCCTCACCGTCTCGTTCTTTCCTTCAGCAGCCTGTGCAGTTCTTTCACCAGTGTATAGAAGTTTGCTCAAGTTCATCCGGTTTATTTGCATTGGAGCGTGGCATGCGCCGCGCGGTACGCCGCAGCGTTGAGCCGTCGACCGCAAAGACGGGCAAATAGGAAAGAAAGCTTCTACGTAGATAGAGAGAAAGAAAGTGAAAGAGAAACAGTCGAAAGTGATGGGAAAGAAAGAGACAGAAAAAAGTAGTACGTAGAGGCACAGTTGCGCGGCGCTTAACTCGGACAATGGGTTCTGAAAGCTTGAAAAGGCAAACCAACAAATACCAAGCTGGATCGGTAACCGGTGGCGTTAAAATATGACGATGGTTGTTTCAGTCCAGTAAATAACTTAAAAACAATTCCAGCCAAAGATAGATAAAAAGTGGTGCGATGAGCAAATTGGGCCTGAGTAGGAAACCCAAACTTTGATGAGCCAAAAGGCTCAAAATACCGAATTTCAATAGTTCGAAATCACGAATTTCATAAAGGTTTACAAAATTTGGGTTTGTTTGGGTTCGTTAGTTTGATTTTAACCCCTTGATTTCAAACAAACCCAAACACAAAAATTTACGAAATTTGTACGGTATATTCAAATTCGGAATTTTGAACTTTCTGTAAACTTGAAAAGGCCGGTGGCGTTAAAATATGACGATGGTTGTTTCAGTCCAGTAAATAACTTAAAAACAATTCCAGCCAAAGATAGATAAAAAGTGGTGCTATGAGCAAATTGGGCCTGAGTAGGAAACCCAAACTTCGATGAACCAGAAGGCTCAAAATAGCAAATTTCGATAGTTCGAAATCACGAATTTCATAAAGGTTTACAAAATTTGGGTTTGTTCGGGTTCGTTAGTTTGGTTTTAACCTCTTGATTTCAAACAAACCCAAACAAAAAAATTTACGAAATTTGTACAGTATATTCAAATTCGTAATTTTGAACTTTCTGTAAGCTTGAAAAGGCCGGTGGTGTTAAAATAAGACGATGGTTGTTTCAGTCCAGTAAATAACTTAAAAACAATTCCAGCCAAAGATAGATAAAAAGTAGTGCGATGAGCAAATTGGGCCTGAGTAGGAAACCCAAACTTCGATGAACCAGAAGGCTCAAAATACCGAATTTCAATAGTTCGAAATCACGAATTTCGTAAAGATTTACAAAATTTGTTTGGGTTCGTTAGTTTGATTTTAACCCCTTGATTTCAAACAAACCCAAACACAAAAATTTACGAAATTTGTACAGTACATTCAAATTCGTAATTTTGAACTTTCTGGTCATTCGAAGTTTCCTACCCCACCCCAGCAAATTCACTCTGGACATTCCATGATAATGGACCATCGATGATACCATCGTTTTGGATATTCCTCTTCGATTTTTATGCCTACCTAAACCCTGAATCCTCCGATACTCAAGATATTTAAGTTTCCATCCATAAGTTTCTCGGCTACACCATAAAGCACCTAGACCATAGGTAACCCAAGATGAAGGGTAACAAGGTGTGAAATACATAAATTATAAGTACGGATATCCAACGAGATTGGACGGGGGTTGGAGGACCGAAAAGTGGAAGGTTGGAAAATTCGGTCGAAACTGAGAGGAAGGTATGGGATAGGGCAACCAGCTTTTTTCCAAGCTTGATGGAGGAAGAAACCTCACCAAGGTTTGGGTTCTCTGTATATGTGTACTCAAAGGTGAGAGAAGAGTAAGAGGAACGACGACCTCGACGACGTGACTCCACGTTGGTTCGCATTAAAGTTATGAATATAAATCACACCGACACACGGTCTCGTTTCCTCACCCCCCTTTACCTTCTCTGCCACCTACCTCACGATTCCTCGATCCTCCAGTGCTTCTTTCATTTCTTCCCCTCTGACACTGACACCCTCACGGATACCCACTCACACACGTATCAGCAACACATTCTATCAGCTCTCGTGTCTCTCCATATATTTGCTAGCCACTTTTGCACCGAACTTTTACACGACACACCTCACGAGATACAGCTTGGAAGTTGTATCTTCCGAAGTTGAAAAAGATTCTTAACCGCAAACTTTTTTTTTTTGAGTCTACAGAAGCGTCCTTACAGTAAACTTCGATTTATTAAGGGGGCAACTGCACTCTGACAATTCAAAACAATCGTATTTTTGCTTTTGTGTGGTTTTCAAAAATGGGAAAATTTAGATATCAATAATGGTATTTTACTAATTGCGAAAACGATATGGCAACACTTTTAGAAAGGGGTGATATTTGTTGGAGCATTTTTATCGAAACTACTTTTTCTGATTTAATTTAATTACCGTTTTTTTTAAATATTTTTTATTTATGAAAATCACATCTTTTATTTTGGAATGTAGTTATATTTCGGAAAATATGCAAAATGGAGAACGTGTACGCTTAACAATAATTACATTAATGCAGGTTGGGGGTACATTTCATTTCTTTGTTTCAGAATCAAACCAAAGAGTTTAATACTACTAGAAAGAGGGACATTTTCAACAGACGCTTATTCTGCCCAAATTGAAAAATCGAAAAAAATCACAAAAATTCTGTGCCTCACATCAAACACTGTGAGCGTTGAAAAAAAGTAGGCACGCGTTTCTTTTGGCCTACAAAGCGCTTTTTTCGCAAAAAAAAAGCAAAAATACATTTTGTTAATAGAATCAATAGCCCACAAAACACAAAAATTCTTTAAAAAATCTGAAAAAATTCTAATCAATTCTACATGATGTCATGTCATTTTTTTCCTCTTTAACTTTTTCCATTTTTCCACTTCCATTTGTTTTAATAATTCTTTTTTCGAAAAACGTGCGTTGTTGGCCAAACGAAACGCATGCCCACTTTTTTTCAACGCTCACAGTGTTCGATATGTGACACAGGATTTTTGTGATTTCTTTCCGATTTTTCAATTTGGGCGTACACTTTTTGTTTACAAAAAATATTTTGAAGTCAAATCGTTCCGAAAAAATCTGAAAAAATTCTCGAGTGCCTTTCAGAGATAGTACAATAACATTAAAAATTGCAGCTTAAATCGAAGAGGTGACGTATCAAATCCAGGTCGAATAGTCATGGAATGCCCCATATAACCGACCTTTGATCACCTTATCTCCCACATTGACCAAATTAGTGCTCAAATTCCATTTTCCTCGGAAACCAAATTTCCTACAACTACCAAAAAATTGGTTTCCGATATAAACGATTATAAACCACAAAAAAAAAAACGAAATTATCCAAAAACACATTAAGGGTCCGATCGAACCCAAACACAATCAGGATTTCCTAGCCGAATTACCACAGCTTTCGTATCCAGATATATGTGTAAATACCTACAAAATTGTCATTGGCAAGCTGAAAAGAATCGGGAGAAGCTCAAAGCCCATGAAGGATCGGCAGACCTCTCTCTCCCCCTCTCTCTCTACCTCTACCTCTTTTACTCTCGTGTCCTCTGCGAAGCCGGTACTTCGACGGTGTCAAAGTACCGAGCCATAACTCACCGAGTGAGAGTTGATGTCCCCCTAGCACGCACACTGCGCCTACTAGACCGACTGGGCCACCACTATCACCTGCCAACTCCTATCCAACCAATATACACGTATTTCGAGTAAGAATGTGTACAAGTTTTCCCAGGCCGCAAGCCCTGGTCGTTCGTTTTGCGGTGGCGCGAAGTATACTCCTGCGAGGCTTATACGATCTCCCGATCCATGCTGCTCCTTCCTAAGATAGGATGCGGTTTCGTTGTTTATCGTAGGTATATATATATACATGTATATATGTATTTAAATATATATATAAATCTGCCCTGGACGAGACGTGCTCGCTGGTACCGTAATTCTTGTGGCTCTTCCAGATACCCTTCTCGTATCAGACCCAACGATGTATACCCGTATGCAAGGGGCCAAAAGACTCGGACGTCCTCCTTCTGCCGATCCGAACAAACCCAAAGTGACCAGGGAATTTTATGGCGCGTCACAGGACACCTATACACATTTAACAGGAAAAGGCACCACCAACGTAGTTCACATTCTCAATTATTTGTCACCTGTGACCATGTGAACCTTCCTATTCTCTAAGGGAGAACCCCATGGTGAAGGTAAAAAAAAATCGTGGTTTTTTTCATTTTTTTTTATTGCGTGGAATGTCATAAACATGGACAGCAAAGATTAGGCTATTATTTTTGAAAATGACAGAGTTATAGCGGTTTTAGTAAGAGGACGATAGGCAGCAGCATAGTGCTGGATGCAGGTAGTACAGCATTTTTGTCGGAACTACTGTTTGGAACTGATGCAGATGGTAACTGGAGCTTTGATAGTTGATAAGCAATGTTTTTGAGTACATTTTTTTGTGATTGTTGTTGTTTTGAAAATGATTGTTTCTTAAAGCATTTTGGGTAACTATACGGAAGTGGAGTTTACAGGATCGGACAAGAATACTTGGATGGGTGACCGCTTAGCTCAGTGTGGACTCGCGAGCCGGAAACAAACCCAAACAAACCCAAACAAATCTAATCAAACTCCAACCAACCCGTATAAACCCAAACAGACTCAACACCGCGCTATAGAAAAATACATGTTCATGGAGTAGGAATGACGTGCTCCAGGATAACGTTACTTTGTATCATTTTTTATAACTTTAAAAGAAATAATAAAAAATTAATTAGCCTGGTTCCAGCACTTCCGAATATTTTTAGGATCTTGAATAAAAATATCTTAGGAGGGAATGATAATATTTGTTTTCGAACGTGGTCGTCTCTTGAAAAGTAAACAAGATCAATAATGGTTAAGGTTAACGATAGATTGATGCAGATTAAGGGCACGTTTTGTTTTATGGTTTTAGAAGAAAACCAGACGTTTCGGTACCACCAGGAAGAGGGTTAGATAGTCGTTCGCTCTGCTATTTATTTTTAATTTATTTATTTATTTATATTTGCCATTTATTTAATTATTAATAATTATTTATATTTTATTTATTTATTTTAATTTTAATAGTTCTTCAACTATTGTTCTTTTTTCAATAACAATTCGAATCGATCTACTTTAACGTATGTGGAATAATATATTTGAAAATCAAGCCATTAAATAAATCCATTGAGTGAATTTAAAGAATTCATGAAGAAAGCTTATTTTTTCGATCGTCGCAGTGGAATCCCCTCAAGACTTCATTGAACTTTTATTCCTAGTTCGAGGGCAACGATTCGGTTGATTTTTATAGATTCTGAACGAACGCGAGCATGAAATATCGTGAAATTTTCACTGTCGAGCCGTTTATTATCGGTTCCTGACATGAAAGATGAGATTGAAAATCACGCAAATGCATCTACCCAGGAGTTAAATGGCTGTCTTTGACAGGAACTCAACTGTATTGGAATGGATTCCAATTCGATCCCCGATGAAGTTTTTTTTCGTTTTTTTTTTTCATTGTGGTGTAGCGCACCGGTTGATTCTTTAGTGGTGCAGTTATGGAGTTCAGAGGCGATACGTATTCGTCAGGAGTTCTTCCACACGTGGGAAAGTGGGGATGTGATATATAACGGAGGCTCTAGGGATTTCAGCGATCAGGCACGATCGGACGATTCGATAAATTTTCCGCTCGAATCCGAAATCTATCGATAGCTCGATGTCATACATATCCGATGTTGCTGAAGCCCTCCGGCTCGCACTCTCGCTTTCGTTCAAATCAAAACCGGCGAGAGTGGGAGAGCGAAGGGGACAAGGAAAAAAGAGAGGAATTTCACGTCGATTCATCTCTACTTCCTATTTCTACAGTCTCGCGCCAGCATTCGCGAGAATACCGTGCACGATACGCGACATGAACAAAATGCTGCACAAACATTAGTCGTTTGCATACAAAAAAAATAATTTGAAGAGCTAACTGAATATCTTCTTTCAAGGGCATGACGAACATTACCACGTGGCACTTGAGCGCGGGAGAGATAGTCGAAACGTTTCGAACTGCGATTTTCACGAATGAAACGTTTTTATCCGAAATGGAGACCAGGGGACCCTCGGTGCCATCGTCCTGAATGCACACAACAAATTTCGTACCGATCGGTTCAGCCGTTTCGGAGAAAACTGGTTTTAAAATTTCGAAGTGGACGGTAAATTGTTATCGGTTTATGAAAACCTTGAGAAAACCCAAAAAAAGAAAAGGCAAATAAGTAAAGAAATATCGCGTGGAATGTGCAAGTACTTTTTTTACTTACTGGTAATATCTGATATGATAATGTGGAAAAACCAACGCGATGCCATACATTTCCAAACAATTGAATAACCTAAATTTACGATACGTTTCAGAAAAATCTTTTGCCTAATTCACGTCAGATTTAATTAACATTTCTCGCAATACTGAATCCTAGAAGACTTTCTTCTGATTTTTCGGAAATTAGAATTCTTTCCTAGATCCATTGGGGGTGTAATAACTGTACGCAAGAGATGCGCGACCGGGCGGCCCTCGGTGCCATCGTCCTGAACGCACACAACAAATTTCGTACCGATCGGTTCAGCCGTTTCAGAGAAAAGTCGTTTCAAAATTTCGAAGTGGACGCAGGCGTGTTCTCGGTTTCTCGTCGCGATTTCTCAAGGATTAAACGTTTTTATCGAAAATGGCGACCAGGGGGCCCTCGGTGCCATCGTCTTGAATGCAGACAGTAAATTTCGTACCGATTGGTTCAGCCGGTTGAGAGAATAGTGCTTTCAAAATTTCGAAGTGGATGGAGGCGGGTGGGTCATGCCCTTAATTATAGCCTCAAACACAGGAGGGCGTTAGGTACCTGCGTTTCTTGAAATTTTGGGAAATTATAACTCTTGAGAGAACAACCGTACATTAATTATTTAAAAACATTTCATTAAATCATTGAGTGTTTATAAGCACATAAATTTAACACTATATACTAATTAAAATCGCTGCAAATTTTGACAATATTGTATCATTAACATTTAGGATCGAGCGATTGATTAGGCTTCAAAAAAATAAACTGCGTTGTCGCGTTTGTCAGTGAATTTATAAAATGTCAAAAGATTCATTTTAAAGCTGAGTTATAATTAGCAATCATTGAAAAACTCAATATTCTTATAAACCATTCTAACACTCAATAATAATCAAGTTTTGGGCAATTATTATTAATAATAAGATTTTACAAGTCAATTAATCAAATTTAAAAATTATAAAATTGATTTGTTGGATAATTTGATCAGATCTACAGTCACTGACAAAATCTTAAAATTTCAAGTGTTATTTCGTATTTGAATGAAGCTATTCGTAAATGTTTACGAAATGATACAAACTTGTATATTTACGATTTCCCCAGTAATAAACAACCTTTAATAACAAATAATGAGTATTGTTAATAACGTGTATAATTTTTAGAAAAATGAACATTTGTTTATATAATTATATTACATGATGCCTAATATTCTTTCACAAGGCTGTATAGCAGTGTCCAATATTTTATTCTCGCGTAACTGCAGTCAAGGCTTGACGAGGAAATGAACCCACTTGCAATTCATCCCTCTTCTCGTTATTCATCCATCCTGTTATGCATCCCTTCTCTCGGACCCACTTCTAGCCTGTGCGGATAAGTGGATGTTTACATAGGTTCCAAGCTCCATATACGATACCAATCCAGTTCAATAACCAGTGGATCAAGTATATTTTGAAATACACGATAAAAATAACAGGGCTGTGAACAGCACCGAGAATTCTGTAATTTTTGGTATCAAGAAATTTTTACGTGAAAAAAAAGATATCTAAAAAAATTGTGATGAAAAAACGATATCGAAAAAAAAATTGTGAGCCCTAGAGCCGATGGATGTTCTTGGTAAACGAGTATATTGCTGTTGATCGAGGTCTCGCAATGAAGTACAATTGGTAAAAATAATTATATACACGGCTCGTTTTTTGAAATTTCCCTTCGAAAGATGTATTTTTGTATGAAATGGATTTTCATATAAAATGAATTTTTGTATAAAATTGATTTTTGTACAAAATGAATTTTTATGTAAAATGAATTTTTATATAAAATCTATTTTTTCATTAAGTTAAATTAACAACAATTTCGTATCAGGTGTACAAATAAATGTTCGATCAATTGTACGTATATTATTTTTAAATTTTTATATAAATTTTTATTTGAAAATAATAGTCAATTTGGCCATCGATTTGGATAGAGATAATTAAAAAAAACTAAACGGAACAAGCCAGTGGTTGCAAAAACGAGAATAGTAGTAGAACTGAAGTTGAACCAAATGCACTTTTCATACCAGCCATGGTATAGTCACGGAAGACAATATGACTTCGATGAAATTTTCAGGCAATCTTCAGATTCTCCTGGCCGGTGATCTTGTAAAGTTTGGTAGCAATCGGATTATTTTCAATGTCACGATAATCCTCCAGTTTATTCCAGAACGTCATGCGTACTAAACTCAACATGGCTAATAACTCATTCTCTTTGGGTCCAATATTCGTATACTATACTTGGCTAGGCTGATGGTGCGAATTATCACTGTGTAGTAAACGCAGAAACGTACGCACTGAAATGTCCGAAAGGGCATCGGAGTCAAGTTGAAACGGTCGCATGTAAATTGGCAACGGCTGAGAGACAACCCACGGACATTGCCATTATCCCAGTACTAAGTAAGCTAAGCGCTCATTTATTAAACATCCTTCCATTACAGAGAACGGTTAATACTTAAAGGGGACTTTTGAGCATCTCCGGTCTGGTGTGGCTTGATCCATTAATCTCAATCCTTCTTATGCCAATTATTCATGCGGAATACCAAAAACTTCGTTGTCCAATTACCTATCCTGGTCCTTTTCAGACTAGAGGATTATCATGGCCATTGAACGATAACATGGCGTTAAAAAGTAAAGATAATAACTAATAAGTCATCAAGGATCGTTTTCATTGCCTGATTTAATGCCTTATTCAATGCCTGATTTAATGCCTCATTCAATGCCTGATTAAATGCCTAATCCGATGCTGATATAATGCCTAATCCGATGCTGATATAATGCCTAATCCGATGCTGATATAATGCCTAACCCGATGCTGATATAATGCCTAATTCAATGTCTGATTTAATGCCTATTTCAATGGCTGATTTAATGCCTATTCCAATGCCTGGTTTAATGTCTAATTAAATGCCCTATTTAATGCCTAATCCAATATCTGATTTAATGTCGAATTAAATGCTTGATTTAATGCCTAGTTCAATGTTCAATTTAATGCCTAATTCAATGGCCAATTTGATGCCTAATTCAATGACCAATTTAATGCTTAATCCAATGCCCGATTCAATATCTAATTTAATGCTTGATTTAATGCCTAATTCAATGCCCAATTGAATGCCTAATTCAATGCCCAATTGAATGCCTATTCCAATGCCCAATTCAATGCCTAATCCAATGCCCAATTTAATGGCTGATTCAATGCCTAATTTAATTTCAATGACTGAGTCGTGCATATTTTAAAGAAATCATCTTCTGCACAACTTTTTTGTTGCTGTAACTGTGTCCTTTCCCTAAGGATAAAGACAACGTACTGGACATCATATTAATTTTGAACTTTAGGTTGGAAAAAATCGATATTCCAGAAAGCTCTCCGTGCCTTTGGCACGTAATACGACGTTGTTACGTTGGCTCACGTATTCGCTCTTCGTTACACGTACGTTTTGATGAACATACAATATTCTGTCTCTGTACCTTCTAATCAAGCCGGACGAGAATTCGGTTTGATTCATATACATTCGATGATTAGCTTAGAGCGAAGCGCACGTGCGAATAAAGTGGAAAATAATGTTTTATTTGGAATGCAATTGCTTCAACAGTATTTATGTGACATTGAGACATTCGGGGTAAGTGTACGCAATTTGTAAATTTTATCGGCCTTAAGGATGTTCTTGCGTTTTACGAATTAAAAGATGATTTTGCCATTACTGTGTATATACAATTGTAATTATGGCGCAAGACGATCCTTAAAATATAAAAGTTAGAATGATAAAATGATACCACTCAGATAGACCGTTTATGCAATTATAATCAAATTAATGCAGTTTAAATAGAAAATATTTCTTTTTAAAAAATAGAGTGGTTGAGAGAATTCAGAATACACACACTTGACTGGTATTGTGAATATTGATGAAACTAAAAAAAATGACCTTCACGATATCTCATCATGAATGATATATTATGTTGCGGTTGATTCTTCGTGAATGGTTAAACGATTAAACTAAAGTGTTCTATCCTGATAAAAGAGGTTTAACAGTTTGATTTTTTGATTTTCAAAACAGCATTCGAAGAACTTCCGGCACACGATTTATAGGAAACTTTTGGCATCCGCATCACTGATATTTCAGACCCAGAATGACTGTGTCACGTCCTGAAGGGACATGAGCATATGTTGTTGTTTTCCTCTTTTGAGCCTACGCCTAGCGAATCAGCTCGGGACGAGGATCAAGGAGAAGTGCTATGGGGATAGTGATAAAAACCTTGGACCAAACTAGGATCAGAGACAAATTCGGTAAACTCGTTTTAACTGCATACTGATTTTATTATAATTAAGAGATCGGACCAAGAAGTCCGTCGGAACGATGGAAATAATATAGAGTAAAACAAGTGTCGCTTACATTGGATGATAGTGCGTGATACTCGCGCTCGTTTGCTGTTTTTGTTTTGTCACCGCTCGTGAATTCGAAGCCCTGGCTGCAGCCTGGTGTTGGTGTGATTATTCGTGTATGAGACGGTCGAAACTACTCTTGAGGTTGTATGCGTGTTCTTACAATTACGCGATAACGAGATACGATGTTAAAGGTATATTATCGCGATACACAGTTAAAGTTGAAAAATAACTCGGATATATTTCTAAATATTTCGATATTAAAATTTATAAGTTTGCAAAAGGAATAGATGTGATACGCGTAAGTTGTTCGCGAATAGGTAGTTAATTAATCTTTTCTGGAGGAA
>JAPYZJ010001776.1:0-24989 GCA_030522765.1 Ophioninae sp. B BG-2022a
CTCGCGGTAGATAGCAGTAGCTCGCGCTAATTTTGTTTTACCGACGCGAACCGAGGCTGCGTCGAAGTTTTGTCGCGGGTGCGGCTCCCTCTTAAAATTCATAAAAACTGGCTGCTTAAAAAAAAACAAAACAAGAGCTTCGGAAGCTCAGAAAAAGAGGGAGAATTCGTTTACAGCAGATCTGGATAAATTGTTCGATATTGCCCATTCAAATGCTTTATATTTAATAAAAATTGGGGAAGACAGAGATGTTCTTATAGATCAAAGAGATGAGCGCAAAATGATAATGACTTCAGTTGACAAGAAGATGAAAAATCAAAAAACGTTCTTTAAAACGAAAACATAGAGCTGAAGAATTAAGGAAAAAGGCCGCTGAAAATACTAGTGCAACTTTGGTGGTATCGAGTCAGGAAATATCACTTGATTCCAGCTTTAGTAGCACTTCTAGTAACGCTAGTATTGCTAAGAAACAGCAAGACGAGGAGTTTGTTGCGACTTTACAAAAAAGGCACAGAACAACACCAGCACTAGTGACAGTAATAAGCCATCAACATCAACTAATAGTATTTTTACAAAACATGTGACTGGCGCTCTTGACCGTAATAAGATAACCGATCGAGAAGCAGTGCGACTGATTATTCCATTGTCTGCCGCACTTGGATGCAATCCTGCTTCATTCTCAGTTTCACGGAGTACAATTCGACGAGCCAGGAAAAAAGCTAGGCAAGAATTCAATGAAAGTTTGTATGAAACGTTCAAGCCGTCTTATCCACTAATAATACATTGGGATGGAAAGATACTGCCTGATATAACGGGCGATAAGAAAGTATCCGAGCTATGAGTTTTGATACTACAGCCTCTAACACTGGGGCCAAAAAGGTGTATGTGCTCTCCTAGAGGCAAAGACAGGCCATGATCTTTTATGGCTTACCAGCCGTCATCATTTGTTTAAAATTATGCTTTCAAAAATATTCACAATTTGTTTTGGCCCGTCCAGCTCCCCAGAGATACCATTCTTCAAGAGATTTAGAGACGCTTGGGATACATTTTCACGAGATCGCTATGATTGCCTTGACTTCAGTCCTAGCACGGAGCAGTTCGTGGAACATACTCTTGAGAGTCTGACAGCTGCTTTATCAGGAGAAAAACAAGTCAGAGATGATTAAAACCAGCTAATAGAGCTTACTATGATTGTTCTGAACACGCCACCGCAAAGGATTCACTGGCGTTCCCCAGGGCCAATACATCGTGCTCGTTGGATGGCAAAACTGCTTTATGCTATAAAGATTTTTTTCTTTCGGTGTAATTCAAGCATATTCAAGCTGACTTAGAGAGAAGAAAAACAAACTACCAGATTCGTTACGTTTGGTGCACTTGTTTACAGCAAAATATGGATTGAAGCGCATTTGACAGCAGGTGCACGGATTAATGACTTGAAACTTTGGAAAAGATTAAAATCATACGAAGCAATAGATGCTGAAATTAGTACAGCAGCGAGAGAAGTTTAGAGCGTCATTTGTGGTACTTATCAGATGAACTAGTAGCCTTTGCCTTATTTTCCGACAAGGTGTCTTGTGACGAGAAAGTTGGTATTATTCAAAAAATGAATGTTGCAGGGGGGGGGGTGTCGTTCAATACGAGGTGATTCTTCTAAACGATCAATCACGGCCACCTTAGGAGTCTTTGCATCCGAAAGAACATTACGGACGCTCACAGTTCTTGACATTAAAGATTCATTTCTGCAGTTGCCTCCCGAGACTTGGGGCGAGAATTATGATTATGTTCAAGGTAAAACCTGCATTTGAAACTTACGTGTCGTTAACGATACTGCGGAAAGAGGTGTTAAATTATTTGAAGATTACAATAACATACTGAGTAGAAATGAGGAAGAAAAGCAATTTATACTCCACGTAGTAGAACAAAATAGAAAAGAAGTTTCTACCGAAACGTCCAAAAAAGACTTAACAAACATAGTTTTAGGTTAATAAAAAAGAACTTTGCTGCGCCTAATTGTTTCATGACCTGTTTTGTTTCTTTTGATTTGCAATATTTCAATACTATTTTTTAATAAAAGTCAGTTAATAAGTAGCATACTCAAATTTTTCATTTAATATCCTGACATTTCCATACCAATGATTTTTTCGTAAAATTTGTTTACTTTCAAGTCGTTGAGCACCCCCTTTAACATAAGATAGGGGACTGAAATAAAAAAATGGATAATAGTATAGATATGTGTAACAAAGTAATGCGGTGGCGAGACTTCTACCTGAACATTTTTTTTTCGCCATATGTATGTGGACCACCCTACTGGAGATACATGGTCGGTCCTTAAAGAGTTGGACGGATTTTTTTTTAGCAGACGGACACACTACCGTTGGTTGTCTGCCTGTTGTTAGTGGCCAGGGGTCTAACGGAAGACTGCGAGCAAACGGTAATCGCCTTTTAACGGTCGCGAAGTGTAAATTGCTTGTTTTACAAACCTCTGGAAGTGCTCTCGTCAGGCTGCGCTGTAAGCTTGTCTTTTGAAATAGCGCCACGTTATCAAATTTTGTGTTAAGCTTGACAAAACCAGAAAAGATATTCCTGATATGATCCAGACCGCTCACGGTGATTCCACCATGAGTAATTCAAATGTTTTCGGCTGGCACAAGCTGTTTTGAAAGGGGAGCGAGGAAATTGAAGATGACACCCATTCAGAACGACCATCAATATCCATGAAAATGATGAAAATGTGGAAAAGTGAAGAACTTGCTGGACACTGACGGCAGAATAAGTGTTGGCATGATTGCCGATGGACTTGGCATCGTTAAAACTCAACTCCACGGAATTGTGAGGCGATACTGCACATGAGGAAGATCTGCGCGAAATTACAGGGTGCGGCGCGCGCTAACAGGTGAGCAGAAGGAAGTTTGAAAACAGATCTGCTAGGGTTTTCTTCATAAAGTGAGTGAAACCCAGACTTCTTAGACGATGTGGTTACTGGGGATGAAACATGGACGACCAACCATCAAAGCGGAGAATTGCTCACTCCTGCGTCCCCACACCAGAAAAGGCTTGGATGAACACGTCAAAGCAGGAAAGTATACTCATTTGCTTATTTTATTCAAATGGAGTGATCTACAGGGAATTTGTGCCACAAGGACAAACCGTTGAATGCAGGTTTTGCGTGGAAGTCCTTGAACAGCTATGAAAACGCATCGTACAAGTACGCCCGGCCATCGCCAACTCTTGGGGGCTCCATCACGAGCATGTGCCGAACCACTCAGCCTTCCGCGTGGCATCATACCTGGCCCAACACTAGGCAGTTCCGACATTGCCCCAGCAGACTTTTCCCTCTCCCCCGCCATAGAACCACTCGGAAAGGACGTCGTCACGGCACAGTGGAAGCGGCACAACAGGCTACGACAAGGGACCTCAACAGCATTCCGGCCGCCGCCTTCCAGGGAGGTTGCAAGAGTTGTAAATTTCGCTGACAGTGGTGTGTGGATGCAAACGACATATTTCAAGAATATTACGCGCTTGTATCATTTCTGTCGATGAATATTTTCAATTGATCCTGTTCGACTACTTTAAGGTCAGATCCTGCATTTCATCAATGATTGAACTGTCCCTTTGTCACTTCGCCTTCAAACTTTATCGCACCAGGTTAATAGATTTAGGAATCTTGTGGCACAGTAGAACATTTTTACATACTGTATGGTTCCCTGGTTTATCTTCTTTATTTATCACACCCGTCATCGTGCAAAAAGAGAGAACTACGATGCGCCAAACGTCGTTTATCCGGGGGCGGTGGTGGTAATTACTTTATACGAGGGAGTACTCTTTCCATTATTTTCGCAGAATGATATTTTAAAATAAAAATTTGATTCCCCCTTTCTAAATCTCATGGTCTCAAACTGTGGAAACTTTGAAACTGGATGCCCTATTTTTGGGCTTTTATTCATAGCAACATTACATCGTTGTCGCAAACCTTCGCTCATCCAGACCGATTCGTTCGAGAGACTCCGAGTCTGTCTTACACGAAAACTCTTAGATCGCTGTGTCTTCACACCCTGAGGCGCGATAATAGGGATGAGATCGAAAGATCCCCAACTTGCGCTTTCCTTACACCCAGTTATTCCGGGCAATGACATTCAAATTCTATTAAACCTTTGAACAGATTAGCACTTAGCACTTAGCACGTATACCCACTACTCCTCTGAGATGATAATCAAAACTTTGAAGAACAACAAAAATGTATTGTTCCCCGAGTTCTTGAAAACTCACGCGATCTTTACCACTCCTTGTATAGATTAACGTATAAAAGAGTATAAGTTGGAGGTTTGTACTTCAAAACGCCACGTGCGCAAATGTGAGAAACATTGCTAGAACGGATTCCAAATGATAGTACAAAGTTTCCTGCAATCCCCAAAGATCAGTATACAATTTTCAATACACACAAAGAGTTTATGTTCTTATTGAATATCAATAGTCATATCAGACATGCGACCGGATTACAATGGTCTAAACTAAGAATAAAACTCTCCGGAGGAATCAACAAAGTATTACTAACTCTACGATTCTTGCAGATTTTGTATGACACATAACTGTACTGCAAACGAAGAGATACCGAGAGGCGGGAGAAAGGCACAAGATTTGATCTTCCGCTTCCTGTAACTTTGCGCAGATTCTGGGCAAACGAAAATCTGCGCGACAATAAAATGACACGATGGCCGGCAATAAATTATTGGCTGGGTGTTACGCTACGCTAAATATGTACTCCTCAAGTTCGAACGGGAAATACACTCTTCGCTCGCGAAAAAAAGCACGGAATTTCGAATTTTGCTTTTCTCTTCCTTGTTCTCTTTCTCACTCTGTAGCTTTTCTTCTTTCCAACATACTCTTGTTTGTAAACACGCCTATATTACAAAAAAAGACATAAGCAGGATAGTGAGAAAGAAAGAAAGCACTATATATAGCGTTTTCTTTATACGTACACACTATGTATGGACTGTGTGTATACGTGTTATCTGGAGTAAGACCCCGGAGTAACTGGGGGTCCTTCCCGTAATGGCTTTATCGGGATCGGTCGTACTCGCCGCGGAGTCTCATTGATCTCGTCCCTTCAGCAGCTCTCAAATCACATTGGCCGGTGAAATATCGAATTTGCATATAAATATCAGGAGGGCTGTTAGCAGCGCACGTTTCGTTACATTCAATACATCCACACGCGTATACGTCTTACACTTATTTATACTAGGGGGGGCCTAAAAGTAACGAGACTTGGGCTTGGGGTGGAGAGGGAGATTGGGAAACTAATTGCTCGACTAGGTGTCCGTTAGGGACACGTCTACTGACTTTGTTGGGTTGTGCATGTCATTTCTTTGGTGTAAGTGAATCGATTCGTCCGTGAAACCAATTTTTCCATTCCGCCGAAAACGTGATGGCCGATTTTCGAAAGCAACGCGTGGCTGTGACATTTTGTTTCCTGTTGGGGAAATCGGGCTCAGAAACTATTGTAATGCTTAACACTGCTTCTGGGGATGCTATCCTAAGTCAAACCAGAGTCTACCAGTGGTT
Organism: Ophioninae sp. B BG-2022a; assembly: GCA_030522765.1. NCBI lineage: Eukaryota > Metazoa > Arthropoda > Insecta > Hymenoptera > Ichneumonidae > Ophioninae sp. B BG-2022a. Next base: position 5,560 of record JAPYZJ010001776.1, read on the forward strand.
TTCACGTTTTAAACATGGAGAAATAATTGAAAACCAATCCCGTTCAGGACGCATCTCCACGTCAAGATGTGACAAAAACGTCGACAAAATCAATGTTCTCTTTCGTGAAGTCCATCGCTGAACCATTGGTCAACACTGTGAGATTTCTGGAATATCATGGAGTTCAATTCAGACCATTGTATCCGAAGATTTGCACCTTCGTGTATGCTTGAGTTGCAGCCAAATTTGGCCGTCGCTTTCTCACAGGCGAGCAAAGGGAGCGTCGACTTCAGGCATGTTTTGAGCTTCAAAATCAGCTCAACGAGGATCCTGAATTTTTTGCCAAGGTGATTACTGGTGATAAATCGTGGTGTTCTGGATACGACCAGGAAACGAATCAGCAATCAAGCCAGTGGAAGACACCTGACTCTCATCGTCCTAAAAAAGGTCGCCAAGTAAAGTCAAATATTAAGCCAATGCCCATTTGTTTCTTCGATTGCAGAGGTGCTGTGCACGCGAACTTCGTTCCCTCGGATCAAACTGTTAACCAGAAGTTCGGCCTGGAGGTTTTGAAAAAATGGAGGGTGACTATCCAGAATAAAAGGGCCAATTTTTGGAGCACACCGCTCTCTCTGCAATGCAGATTTTGACCAACAACGGCACCCGAGATTGTCCACCCCCCCCCCTCCCCCAGACTCCCCAGACCCCCAGAATAGCGATATAAGAGGGAAGCGTTTTCCCACTAAGGAGGAGGCAAAACAATAATCGCTGGAAGGCCTAAAAACATCCCAATAAGTGAATTGAAAAAATGTTTTGAACAATGAACGGATCGTTTGCAGAGTTGCGTTGTGGTCAAAGAAGAACCCTTTAGAAGTGATCAACATTTGGTGTAAAAATGTTAAGAAATATCGAATTTATAACGAAACTCCCGTGTTTTTTGGGTCCTCCTCGTACAATAGTTTTCGCGCCCGATTCCCCCAACAAGAAACAAAATTTCACAGCTGCCCGTTGGTCTTGACAATCGGCCATCACGTTTACGTCGAAATGGATAAAGTTGTTTCACTAAAGCCCGCTCTACACTTAGCCCGCGGATCACGCGCGGTGGCTGCGAAGCGAAGTGTGGAGCCGTTTCGCAAACGACTCCAAAACGGCTCCACACTTCGCTTCGCAGCTATCGCGCGTGATCGGCGGGCTAAGTGTAGAGCGGGCATAAGAAAATGCTCACGGATGAACCGACGCACTCACAGCGACACAACGTCGCACACTAACTCAGGAGACGTGTTCCTAACGGACACCTGGTCGAGCAATGAGTTTCCTCACTCTCCCACACCGCCGCAGCCCAATTTCCGTTACTTTTAGGTCTCCCCCTTCTACATTGTGTACCTGTTGAAAAGTTGAGCATTGAAAAGCTTCGTATATGACGATCCATGCCAGTTGCATTTCGGCGTTTCTGCATACATTGTTCGGGCCTCAAAACAGGCACGGTTTGTGGAATATGTCTTCTTTCACAATCGGACGTCTAGTAAATACGGATACGTATAGCAATCAAAACATGATCTATTTAGTTGTGTATATGATGTGTACTCGTGGGTCGCACATTTAAAATTGACATAGAAATAACATCGACACTATTTCTCACTTCAGATATAAAAATAAAATAAAAAATTTTGAAAAACCCACCGACGCCAAATAAAGAACTATAAAAAGGAAAAAATAAGTTAGTAAATTAATCTTTAAACTTCATTAAAAGAACCTATAAATATTTAAAAGATGAGTGTTGCTGAGTCGGGGGACCGCAATGTGAAGAAGTTTTTTAGCTTTAACGAATATAAAATATACTCATACTACTAGTTTCAAATGGTTCACAAGAAAATTGCGATCCCCCGACTCAGTGACACTCATCTTTTAAATATTTATAGGTTCTTTTAATGAAGTTTGAAGAGTAATTTACTAACGTATTTTTTACATTTTATGGTTTTTTTTTGCGTCGGGGGTTTTTAAACATTTTTTATTTTATTTTTATCTTACACTTTTTAACTTAATCGCGGATCCCATTATTGTGGCAACTACTTAAATTACCTTTTCTTATTGTGGCGACCATGGATGCATTAGTAACACGTACTGCTAATATGGAGGGAAGTTTTAAAAGCAAAACAAACAAACGAGCTGACGACCTTGAACACCTGAACAGGTCTTCATAAATTATATCTAAGAACCATCTCGATAACGTCAGCTTTCAAATAAAAAAAAAACCGCATAAAAATCGGTCCATTCACTTAGGAGCTACGATGCCACGGACAGACACACAGATACACATACAGACACCTCAAAGTTATAACACCCCTCTTTTCCGTCGGGGGTTAAAAAAGGTATTTCATCACTATAGTATGAATTACATGATAGCATGTATTTTCCTAGCCTACTCATAAAATATATTAGTTCTTCAAATTTTATTTGAATAGATTGGTAAACTAAATTAGTTTTGCACTTTGTCACACTTTGCTTCATTATGCAGAAATGTGAAATATTGTGGTAATTGAAACTGGATCTTGATAAGAATAAGCAGAAAACATACTGTGGAAAGCGGTAAAATATTGAACTGAGAATCGGACGTCTGTTTTGTATCTTCGATACACTGGCTTCGAGGTACACCCAGATTACATCACGCACGAATTTTACTATATTGATAATAATCGTTTTAAGATGGTTAAGCAATTATAACATAATAATTAAAAATCTATGTGGTTGGGCGGTCGAAGTGCGGCTGGCGAGATTACAGAAGTTAAGCACTTCAACTTAGTGTTACTTGGCGATACTTGGTGCGGTGACTGGTTAGCCGTGCTCTGAATTGCGAGTCGACCAGTGAGCGGGAGACCATTTTTTCTGAGACTTTGATGTGGATACGTCAATACCAAAGAAGCAAGCCCATTGAGGATCATCTATACCGACATGGATTTTCCACAGTTTCCCCGTGTCCTCAGAAAATGCGGTATAGTGGAGCTAAGTCGACTGTGGACGCATCGCAGGCAGGTCAGCTTAGTAAAGTGCGGGTAGGGAATGACAGGCAAAAGATGGAACACCGGAAAGGTTAGCAATGAGAATTTGAAACTCGAGGAGAAAAGGAAGGAGATATGTCAAAACCCACAAGTGTTGACAATCTTAATATTGAAAAATTTTCAGGAGCTGTGAACCTGGATATTTCGCTAATCTTAGCACTATTTATCACTAGACGTTATTGAGATTGCTGTAAATATAATTCGAAAACTTTCTGGATTCTGTACGTTCCAGTATGTAGACAATCGTAAACGTCGCTATTTAAGGGGTGTGAATATTGAGATTACTTAGATGTTTCTATTAGAAGCTATTTAAAATCCCTAGCGATCCTGACATTTTTTCCACGTTCTTATTGATCTTGTAATTCAAATTTTTGCTTGTCATTTAAGGTGTTCTTTGATCTATATTCACCATTTTGCTGTAAGCTGCAAATGATAGCGATTTTTTATGCCTAAACGTGTCTAGATATTTTAATTTCCCAAAATATTCCTTTATACCACGACCTAACAATCAACTAATCTTGATGATTCTGTTAACAGAATTTAACCAATAATACGGCTTTGGCCGGAATTCGTAAACCGAACGGGACTGTGCAAAAGATTGAAAATACAAAACTTTACAAAGATCATGCGACTAAAACGCTCCCTGAGAGAAATATGGATCATATCGAATGCATGAAGTCAGGCGACACACTATGTCAATTGCATAGCATATCTTTCATACTCTCCTCGCCACGATCTCAGTGTATGCTTGCAATGGATGTACTCTCGGGACTTGGAGAAAGCAAAGCTAACCGCTGGGTGTAGGGGTATAGAAAAGTCGGTCCAGAAGTGCTGGCAGACAATGTGATTAGGACTATCCAAACTTAGATTATAGAGACTCAAATGTGTATATATACGGATGTATACGTTGACTCATTGTTCGGCAACTATGTTCATCCCACAATTTAGATATACATACATATGTGTGTGCGTGTGTGTGTAAATCGCGCGATGAAGATAATTGCCGCACAATGAGTCACCGTGTAGATTAACAATACTGAAATTCTTCGTCCGTATTAATGACAATAGTTGCCGATAAAAATTACAGATCTTGACGCGAAAAGTGTCGATTGAACATTTCTACGGTGAATTCCGATAGGAGACTAATTTAATAAAGAACTTGATGTAACTGAACAAAATATTAAGAGACTCCTTCCAAATATGATAATGGGAGAGTTTCTCCCGTGAAGTTGAACCCTCCGTTCTCGAAATAACGCGCTCGTTACGGGGGGTCGAAATGACCCCAGCCATATTTAAACGGTTGCCGCGTTGCAAGTATCGTTCGGAACGACACATACAAATTCAAGACAATAGTTTTAACCTTTCCGAATTAGAATATCAAGGGAACATTTTTTCCACTTTCCAAAATGGCAAAGAAAATCAGCACCGAGGAAATACGTAAAAAAATCATATTTCTGGTAAATTTCAATATATTTCAATAAAATTTTGGTTAATACTCCTGAGACATCATAGATATCATAAAGTACAATTATAATGAAAGATGAGCTATTTATTATAAAAATTAGTTTGATAAATGTATTTGTTTTGTTGTACCATCCCGTACACCCTTCGGGTTTTTACGGCCGTCCTCCTCCTCACTGTTCCTTTCTGTTTTTCCCCCACCTTATTTCCTCCTATTCCCCCACCTTAATTACTCCTGTCCCCCCTTGCAGCCGCAGCCTACTTACCCCCTCTGTACCGTATTCACTGTGCCATTTCTGGCATGGGCATACGGAAACAGCGGAAAACCCATACCAGTACAGGCGTTCCCAAGTTCACCTTCCGGCAGCGGAACGAGTTCCATCGAAAAATTTCGAAAAAAAATCTCGAGCGCTACCGGGATTTGAACCCGGGACCTCCCGATTCGCTGGCTGCTAGCCGCGCCTTAGCCCGCACGGCCAACGGATCAGTTTTAGTTTGAAAAATGTATGAAAAACTGTGTACAATTTATTGCTATTTACCACAATTGACAGAGATAAATATTCTGTGCGTGCCGTACATTAATTCTAGATTGAAGTTGCACTTGGGGTCATTGTGACCCCGGGTGACCAGGGACGGTTGAGAAAAGACTACTTGAGATAGGAACTCTTGCGTTATAACAAAAATGAGGAAGGGGCTAATTGTAAGAGGGGAAATCTTTGGGAGAGTGCAATGTTGGTGATGTGTTTTTTCAGGAAACTCTGTCTTAATTTCCTTATCGAATATATAGGAAACCGAGGAGAGGAAAATATAGCCTTTATTGTGACGGAAATGTGTCACGAAAAGAGAGAGAGAGAGAGAGAGAGAGAGAGAGAGAGAGAGAGAGAGAGCGGAACAGACCGCAAAAGCGTTTCGTTTATGCCATCGGAACTTGCTACCTCTGCAGTTAGAGGTCTTCGACCAAAAAGTATATTTTCGTATATGAAGGGGGCTAAAACGATTCGTTTCGTTCGGGTGATTGATTCGTTTCAGGTTTGTGATTGTTCAAGTATCGCTCGGGTTACAATATAGTATTTCCTTTTACGACTAAGACTAAGGTCCTAACGGCAACACTGAGAATTCTTGATGTGAATCTGCACGTATTGACCGGGCTGCAGTTCAATATTTTTCCTCGATAATTATTTGTAAATACTGCATATGACATCATGTTCTCGGCGAGACTCAGCAAGGTGTTCACCATTGGATAATAAGAACAACGTGTACTTGCACCGAATGTGATACGTTTATGTGGCTCTGCTCTTCTCTAATTCGCGGCATTAGCGAAACTTTTGGCTTGCCATCATTTCAATCACCGGGTTAGCATGGTTAGACGATCTACATTCCTCAAAATGAAAATCAACATGCATAACGACCACACAGCAATTTGACGTTGCCTGGGCAAATTTCCTGAGATTTTGAAGTACCGTTTATGGAATCGTGGGTATCTACCAGCGTCTTCGGCTATATATTTTGTAGTCACAGATATAAATTTCAAACATACCGCGGATCCTACGTACCACCCGAGCGTTTGGGCCAATCGCATTAATAGTCAAACAAACCGCGCATAATATGATAAATTCTTATATTAATTGTAATATGATGTAAAGCATGCTAACCATCGACACTGTACGGTTGTATAGATAATAAGTTGAAAAACTCTGCATTAGAATATGTGTTTGAATTTAACGCTACCCTGGTAGAGTTTTTTCTCGCATTTTTCTAAAAAAAACTGCCATTTTTTCCCAAAATTCGTCCGGTGTTTTCAGTAAATTGAGATTTTTCGAAGAAATCCGGACAAAAAATATTTCCGCATTACTCCGAAATATCCTGAATTGCTCCGAATTTGTCGAAACTTTTCCTATTTTTTTTCGTATTCCTTCAATTTTGTTGTATTTCCTATTACTTCATGTGTTTTTTAGTTTTCTTCAATACTATAAACTTTCAAATACATTTTGCGTCACAGCTCTTCTAAAAAAAATCAAGGAATGGTCATTCACAGTTTGAACGAAGGTAAGGAAAAAATGGGAATTTATTTTATATATCATTGTGTTGAATAGTTCAACCAATTTGGTCACAATGTTTATCGTGTGTTCCAATTCTCATTTGGTAAAATAGATACGAATAATGGAAAATGTACATCCGTAAACCTTCGGTTACATTTTAAGAGGAAATTTTACCACCTAACATGGAAAGTAAGCGATTTTCCTACAAAAGAAATGTGTGTACGTTCGTGCGCGCGCGCGTGCGTGCGTGTGTGTGTGTGTGTGTGTGTGTGTGGTAAACTTCATCGGCTTGCACCGGTAAAAGTAAGTCACACCAAACAATCGAGCGAAATGATTACCTTCCAGTGTCGTTCCATGTGCATCTTTCGTTTTCTCATTATTCAGTCGACTACACAAGGTACACGCAGACGTAACATATTCGCGCCCACTTTGCTTCCTACCATGGGGTCAATTGCCTTCGAGCCGGTCGTTCACTTGTCCTTCATAGTGCCACAACCGCGATAGACATTTCTTTTTTCGGCCTTATCTGATCCTTATCTGAACCTCGTGCACATGCAGGATATGCCGAATCATGTGTGTGATTTACTTTTCTTTAGATACACGCACGTATGTGAGAGAGCTTTCACCCAATATTTTTTAACAGCATTACTACGTACGTGGTAGTTAATGTATCGCTGATCGAGTTGTTCATGGAGTACTGTAGAAGTATCGTGACTTTAACCGTTGTATTTCTTACCTGAAACAAAAAAGAACGACGTTTCCATTAAGGTGGAAGTTTTCACTTTTTTTCAAAAGTAATTGAGTTATGTTATCAATAATTGATACAAACAAATTATGAATTGTCTGTTAAGCGCTAATATTTGAAAGTCCCTTCGAGTGTAGTTGGAGAAAATGGTGAAAAACTGGAGTACACGGGATGAGCAATAAAGTTTTAGTTCTTAAGTGACGTAAAACGTCACTCAATTTTATTTAAGGAGGAGTAGAATCGGATATCATTTTTTGGCATTTTTTAATGAATGTACAACATTTCGAGAATATTGTATCAAAATTGGACGTAAACCGGAGGAAAACTAACAAAGATACAGCACTTCAAGGAGCTCCTCTTGCTCGATTCATATACCTGCATGGTAGGAAGCGGTAACACGATCACCCTAATACAGCTACACTGCCCTTCCAACAAATGTTCTAAAAGTCATAAAGCCAATCTATGAGGACTTGAACAATGACGCACTTTTCCAGCGATGGAGGTTATACGCACAATGATAACTCAAGTCGCAGTTAAGGCCGGATCCTGAATTAGAAGGTCAAAAAAATCGATTTTTTTTAAATTGTTTAAATCTATTCCTGATGTATCTGAGAATGTCTACACGAAGTTTTATAGCCCAATTCGAAATATTTCCAAAGATACAGCACTGAACGTAGTGAAGTGTCGAGCAGGTATACGGGCAGGTAACAAACTTTGAAGCCCGTTTTCTCGAGTTTTCGTTTTTACGAATTTTCTAATTTGGCGTACCTGATTACAAAAAAATTAGAAGTCCAATCGAAACAAACCGAAGCTTGTTCGCTTCAGTATCGTGGTATTTTCTATTTGAATTAAAAACATTGTCGAAATAAAAATTCATAAGAAATTTTTAGCAAGCTGAAATAATTTTTTTTCTCACAAAAAGCATATTTTCTACTTCAAACCAGGGAAAATATTCAAATTTCAAAATTTTTTTAGTTTTTTTTTAGTTCATATCGAAGAAAAATATGTTACAATTAAAATGGTTTTTGGTTTTTTTGTTTCAGATGAAAATTACGAGCTCTATTTGTCACGCGGCATGGAAACAGCAGTGGCACGAATGTGCATAAAGATCGGTTGCCTGTTGATATTTTTCTTTAAAAAAATGTGTTTTCTTATGTTCAGACATGTAACAAAATAATCTGAAAATTTCGCTAAACTTGCTTTTTTTACCCGAAAAAAATTCCTCAAAATATCGATTTTTCGAACGGGCTAATTCAGGATCCCGCCTTAACTTATTTGGAGAATCTTTCCAAAATCAATGCGCGATACTTCCACCGTTTTTGAATTCGTAGCGCATATAGCAGCATCTATTTTTAATGAAGGCTCTTTTGTTCTGTTGGCCATCTTTTGAGATGAAATGGTAATTTCTACAGGGCCAAGGGCTGACGAATGAGCGCGCGCAGTAGACGAACTACGAATAACCACGGCGGATCAACACGCTGCGTATGTACATAAAGAAGGAAGAATTCAAAATAGTCGAATGCAAAAGGATACTCGAGACATTCTGGATGGAAGAATTTCGCGGTACGGAACGAACGTCGATTATTCTGCGTAAGTGTAAACAATTATACACGTTTATTGGTGCTTGATTTTGAATTTTCTCGTGTTTAAAACTTCTTAACGCTTTTCACTCAAACAGCATTTTTGAAGTCGTTGAACTTCGTAAATCAATATCTACTCGATCAAGCCTTTTGAAATTAGAAGAAAATACAAAAAGTTCTGTCAGCAAGATCGGCATGTTTTTTCCTCATTTTCTACTCCGTTTCCTTAACAATTTCCAATTATTTTTTAATTAAAATGTATTAAGTAATTCTTCAATTTGTTTTTTGTTTGGTTTCGGTTCAGTCACACTGCTAGATATGCAGTGCATACTGATCTGTGCATGCGTGCATGCGTGTTGTTAGGCTGTCGAACATTTCAGGTCGTTGTCTAGTGTGAGCGCTGTTTTTGAATGTTTTGTTGGGGAATTGTTTTTTGATAAACCATTATAATAAAATTATTTTTTAAATTGTGTTTCATTTTTATCAATAAAAATAATATACACAATGTTTGTAAATTTTTGAAGTCAATATATTGATTATAGCCGGAGATACACCGCCCAACAGGAACACTTATAAAAAAGAGGTACTCCACTGCTTCCAAAAGTCCGACCGTTCGGCTTATCTGAAATCGCGACACCAAACGCCATTTTAATTGTCAGACTTGAAGCTTTACATGGAAGTAAAGAAGTCAGAATTTCAAAAAATAATTTCTTTTCACGCTTCAGAAAAGCTATTCAATTTTTGACATTTCCTTGGGGTCTATTTAGCTTGTAAAAGAAAACTAATGAAGCAATCTTAATTATTTTAGTTCCACTTATAGTTATATACGTACTGAAGATGCTGTATTAATTTGAGCAGAATCAATCAACTTGTTTTCGGGAAATCATAGCACGAGTATGAAAAAATCGTGTTTTGAGAGAAACGCGTTTGAACGTTAATGTATATAATTCATAATAAAAACAATGGTCTCACCATTAAACAGCTCTGTCTGAACCATAGAGTACACCTTCCTCTTCTACAAATAGTTTATGCAAGGCGGTTTTTTCTTTTTTGTTTGAAATTCGGGCTTTTTTTGGCGAAATCGCTCAATTCCCCCACGACTTTCATCAGCTTTACAATAGATTCAAAGTGTGCTCCCCAGCACATCGTCAATGAATCGTCTCTCGACAAATCTTCATGGATTGACTTGATAACTTTCGGAACTTCTTCAGAACGGAAAACCTGCTCCGGTTTACGGCTGTAACTTTTCAATGACATTGAATTTCGAAAAATCCTTTACCCATGTTTTCTACGCATGTTTCAGTTGTGATTTATTAAAAAAATCGATTTTTTTAACTTGACCCACTAGACGACGGTCTTGAATGGCTGATACGTGCCTTATCTGCGTGAGCGTATAAAAAAGTATGCAGTCGCCTTGTATGGTTTCTACATGACATCTCTAGTTGCAATTCTCGCGGCCTGTTTTGCATTTTTTTCTTACAATCCTCCACGGACGGTCTCCTAGCCAAGGCTCACTATCGTTTTCACGTCATTATTACAAGCGAATCACAAAGAGGCTACACATTTTTCATTCTGAAGACTTGTGTGAACACAACATCTGTGTCCTGCTACTCTTTCGCGCGCGCATAGAACGTTAGTTATGCTGGATATTAAATGCTATACTACGCTTTCTCCATAATGAACAGTTTTTTGAAAATAAAATGGAGCCAACGGTCAGTTAGGCGCATATGTTTAAAGGCTACTATAATTTGTTGAAAATTTCAACCGAAGTTGAGATATTGTTAAATATTCTTTATTAATTGGGAGTAGTAAATCTATCGATATGCAAGGCAAATATTTATTTAAACATTTATTTTCTCTGGAAAATGGAAATGATTTTTCATCAATATGTAAAAATGTTGTATGGTAAAGTTATTCTATATATTATTATTATTATTGATTACAATTTTTGTCAATAGGGGGATTGCGCTCAAGATGCCATATAGCAAATATTTGCTTATTTAAAGGTGGTTAAAAAAATCAAAGGGTACACATTAAAAACGTTTATGTACGAAGCATACAAAAGTATTTCAACGCTCAACTAAATAATAAAACAGAAATGAAATAACAAAAACACCGATTATGTCGAAGTGGCTAAAATGACACAGGTCAGTCTAAGCTGACATACATCAGTTCTTAATGCATAATTTGGATTTGAACACCTTCTTTTTTGCTGAAACGCCAGCACATCGAGTGTGGTACGATACCTTACGTAATTGGAAACAAACCCAATGCTCTCCTTGCTTCGATTTACTAAAAAACTCGTTGCAATAAAAGCACGCAGCATCTAAGTCGTAATTATTGATAACTCAGATGCTGCGTGCCTTTATTGCTACGAGTTATATAGTAAATCGAAGCCAGGAAAGCATTGGGTATGTTGCCAATTATGTAAGATAAGATGACACCATGCCAGCTTAAGCCGATGGGTGCTATGTGATCTTACCCTACGAAGTCAACAATATTTGCCGCCACCTGTGACTTCATACTTAAAGATTATTTTAATAATTGTTCGATATTCATAGCCTATAATAATCACAGTTCATAACGAAATATGCAATACAACAAAAAACGTACCTAATAAAAATTCATCGGCCGAAACTTTTTCAACGGAAAAACATTTTTGAGTGACGAAACGAAAACAATGCTCACCATATCTAAACAACATAAGCGGGCTGTCACTAAAGTTTTGAGTCGTGTCGCCGTCTATAAGCCGACATGTAAACGTCATCGAGGCACTTGTAGCGCACATTGTTTAACAGATATTCAAGCCAGTTTTTCGCCAATTTTTTACTGCTGCGTTGTTGCTCGCGGTTGATCAGCGGTAAAATATTTTGAAGCGAAAAGGCCGGCTCATAATTTAAGATAGTTTATATGTTTCTTTCTTTCTTTTTCGTGCCGAATAATTCGAAGAGCTTATTAGAGGTCTGCTATATTACAATAACAGACCTAGCTAGACGTGTCCGAAATAATTTCAATACAGAAAACCCGAACTTCCTTTTTCGATTTGAGCCATAATAGAATTAGTTTTCCACTATTTAAATTTATCTATCATAGATTTATTTATCTTCATTTTTTGTTCGCAGTTACGACCACTGAATTTCAAAGCTGAGAATTGTTGTCTCTCTTATCTTTTACAATGAATGAAGACATAAGCCACAGCTGGGCAGGCAGCTGTTAAAAGGCCTAAAAATCTTGGAAATTCTCGAATTTTATATATTTTACCTTTTTTTAATAGCCATCTCCACAATTTTATTTTTCTGTTTGTCTGTCACGTTCAGTGAAAACTTCGATCAGTCGATTACAAAACCTAATTATTTGCATATCTGATCAGCAATTAAGCCACTTTTTTGAAAGTTTGTCATGGTACCTAGTTGTTCTAATAGTTGTATGGCTTCTTCTGTATTATTATTGCATGCTGTTTTCGATTTGTTGATGAACATAAAGTATTCCAAATATATTACTACCAGCATTCCTTTCAATCTCAGTTCGTTAATGAAAGGATTTATTATTTTGTAAAGATGGAAGGGCTGCTGCATAAGCCAAACTATAAACAGGTAAATTAATACAGTTTTCCTTTGAACTTGAGCTTATGATATTCTTTTTACCCTTTATAAATTGGTATTAGAAAATAAGCGTCTCAAGTCCGCGGAGCTCATGTAGTAATTTCGAAAGATTGAATGTAGTACTGATCGCATATCTTCTAATTTGAAATGACGTGGTGTGATGAACTTATTTAATTATTTCAAATAAAAAATGAATCGATTCGAGCTGTCTGGCTTCAGCACCAAGAAGTAGGAAGACAAGAATTGACCTTCGGTATAGCTACATTCATCAATATAGCACCTTTCTTTTGAAGTTTTTCGATTCCAAATTGCAGTTGGTTTGTTACGATTCGGGTTAGTATTCTTTCATTTGGTGGAGTTTTTGATCCGGTATTTCATTCAAGGGAATACGATGGCATTTCAATTAGCCAGGATATACTTATCCGAAGTAATTTTTTAATTTTTAATCCATTGATGAAAAGTCGCAGACATCCAGCGATTTGATCTACCTTATCTATTTCCTGGCTGACGATCGTTTCGTCAGCTGAGAGTGAGTCTTTAATGAATCCGTTGCATTCTGGAAGGACTTCTTTTTTGGTTTCAATGTTCATCTTTTTTGCACTTGACCCACCATAGAGCCATTCATCCAAAATCATCGCCTCTACTGCAGGTTTAATGTTCTTATTTAGTTGGGACATAATGAAAGATTTCCGAGCGATTGATTGGTGATAAAAGACGTCAATCAAAACTTGACCAGCATTGCTAAAGAACTGGGTGGAGACATCTTCATCTACTCCTTCCGCCGGACGATTGATAAGCAGAGAGACTGCTGCGCTCAGTACAGTCAGAGCCGTTTACCACACAATTTTGCATCTCTAAAAAAATTGTCATCTCTTTGCACTTCCTGAGAGTAGTGGTACGATTTTTAAATAGATTCGAGGTGCTTCAGTGTACAATATCCCGTTTCTGTTGTATAGTTCAACAATCTCTTTCTTATTTTACTCTAGTCAGCCTTGTTTGATATTTATGGACCAAGTTTGTTTGGATTCGTAATTGATAATTCAGTATGATATTTGAACTCTTTAAATTTTGATTCGTTCAGACCCGCACCGGGTATCTTTAGCACACTATCTCTCAATATCAACTCCTCTGAGTTTTCTTCCATGAGTGTTTAATCTACGTGTGGGGTTGATTCATTTTGCTCTGGGTAAATCGTGTATATCCTGTCATATTCGTGTGGAATAATTGAGTTTTGAGAAAAGCCCAACTTCTGTTGAGAAACAATACGTGCAGAGTTTACTTACAAGGTTTCTCAGTAACGATAATGAGCTTTGATGCCCGATGGTCATTTGGATCGTGGATCTGTTTTTCTATCATTGTAGATAGACTGTCCATCTTATTTTGGAGTTTCTTGATTTTTGTGTCCTCTCCCCGTTGGTGATTTACCGAATTTTTATCGAGTTATAGAAATGTTTTTTTCGCAACTATGCAGAAAAAACGTGTTGTAGCTTCGGCACAACGAAATAATAGGAAGTCAATAGACATGGCACCATACGAATGGAGCTGGATGACGTTACTAACATATACAAACAAACAAAAAAAGCATAACTGGCCGTTAAACATTATGAAGTGAGCATGACAAACATGACTACATTGACTACCATGAAGAACGAGACGTGCAATATAACTCGAACGGTTGAGGTTTTTTCGAGGACGCAGAAAATTGCCAACGTGACACGGTCGGGCGTATTCGAGAACACAGAACTGCTAGGGTATGAGCTAAGGAGATGCAGAACATTCACGACTGCCGTGAAAGACGTAAAAAGATTTTCCGAGTTAAATAAAAGGGACTCGCAGCGCGACAGAAACGACTAAAAAATATGCCGAGAATTGAAAGGAGGGATGGAGCGAGACAGCGGCAAGAAGGGCGACGGGTGGAGATTCGACTGTAATGCTACAACGATGTCACGCCGCCAGACATGTCTGCTACATGCCCCTGTCGAGAGAGAACCTTCAGATTGGTTCACACAAATATCAACCGTCAATACATATATTATCAACCTACGTATTGTGCATGGATATACCCGGATACGCCCTCATCACTCAATTGCTAAGTAAAAGAGCGTATCATTATCATCGTTGGATCGTTTTTGCGCTTAGAACTGCCCCGATTTTATTCCAGGCACTCATATTAAACCTTTAGAGCATACATTTTTGAAAGTATCGTAGGATCTTGAAAATTCTTACTGAGCAGTTTTCAAGGTCACTGATTACGATTCCGCTATCAGATTTTCAAAATTAAAAATGACGGATCCAATATAGCGAACGCTTTTGAGAAAAGTAAAATGAATGAATAAAAAACAAAAAAAAATGCGCCCGATTGTGATGGAATTGGAAACTATTTACTTACAACTCTCGCTCGCTACCCGAAGAATCACCCTAGATATCGTATTATACCCAATCCTCTTGATTCGCTCGAAATATATCAAAGTCTTTTTTCTCTAAAATTCTTGATCATCTAGCCATACGGCTTTGAGAAATTGTTATTCGAAGGCTGATCTTTTAGTGCGATAAGTGGCAAAAATGTTAAAAATACCGTTGGCGTAGCATCTTTATTACCACCAATATGATCCACCAAGTATCGAGAGAAAATGGGAGCGTCGATATGCATACCTGGATGTAACCTTTTCTATCACTGTACCGTATTAGTAAGTGACTTGGTTTGATTAACTTTAAAAGGACTTTCAGAGAGAAAAGACAACAGAGTTGTTGCGTCTGATTTTCCACTTCTTAGCCCGCAGCTAGAGAAGCTAGAGACAGTCAGAAAAACTAGAGAATCAAGCGAGAAACTAGATCTAGAGCGGAGCATATGGATACGGCACAGACGTTAGTATTCGTGCGATGCAAAGCTTGAGAAGAGAAACGCGCCGGAACATCCGAGACAAGAGTCACAGTGCACCGTTGCAATTCTTTTTTTTTCCCTCGTTCTTCACAATTCCACTTCCATTAGCGTCTCGAACCGGTGTGCGCCCACTGTAGAGCTGCAGTGAGAACTGGCGCAGTCCATCGGGACTACGAACCCGACACATTAACCTGCTTCTTAACGCAGATATATGTCCTCTCAGCTATTTGTACACGTATGTGCGTATGTAGACACAGGTGTGGAATGTTGAAAGCATTGCTTCACAGCAAAGCCACGAGCAGAAATGTTCATGGACATAAGACATTACTTTAATGCCAAAAGATAAGACGAATATACAACTGCAATGAGCAATTGGATAGTCCTCATCTATAAAAAAAAAACACCTTCATAAAGACGTTGTCCCTAATGCGGACTATAACGTCAATGATTAACGGTGATAAATTTACAGATCTCGATATAGAGATTCTTGCATAGAATTTCATATGAAAAAAACCCAAACAATCTTCCTGTAAATTGCGTCGTTTCAAATTATGCGAAAGTCGATATGAAAAATTTGTTTTATTGCATTCAAATTCTTAGAATTGCATTCTTGGCTTTAGAATCTTTTCAGCGTCCAATATTCCTTCGATGAGCCAAGCAAATTGACGCAACCAAGTTAAGCCAAATAAGTTCAAACCAGCTATATTTCGAACGATAATATAGTCTAACAATGAATCGATACTGTTGGTTGGACGGTCGGAGTGCGGCTCGGGCGATCACTGAAGTTAAGCAGCATCGAGAGATGCTGATACTTGGTGCGGTGCCCCCTTAGCCGTGCTCTGGCTGGTGCATCGACTAGTGAGCGGGAACCTGTTTTTTCTGAGACTTTGGTGTAGATAATACAATGCGAAGTGTGTACATCAAAGAATCAGACAAATATAGGGTCGTCTATACCGGCACCGGTTTTCCACAGTTTCCGCGTGTCTCCGGTAAATGCGGTGTAGTGTAGCTAAGTCGGCTGTGGACGCACCCTAGGTAGGTTAGCTTAGCGCATTGCGGGTAGGGAATAACAAGAAAAAGATGGAACAACGGAAAGGTCAACGAGGAGAATTTGGTACTCGAGCAGAAATGAAAGGAGATATGTAAAAACCCGCAGGGGAATAAAGGATAGGTCTAAATATAACTCAAATGTTCTTTCGAATCTTTGTCACAGGTAGGAATTTGAAAATTTTGATTTTTGCGAAATACCTTTTGCAGACAAATATTTTAGATAAAAAATAAAATGGAAATGTTAAAGATAATTTGCATTTCATTCCGATGGTAAAAGCAGAAATTGTTTTATTCGTTTCTTTCCATTTTGAAGTTGTATAGTTTACAGGAAATTTTACGACTAATTGCAAAGTACCAATGGCAACATTAGTCATGGCTGGAAATGCTTCCTCCAAATTTGATAATGACTTATGTTATTGAAAAAATAACACAAAATACCACATTTTATTCAGATTATACAAATAAACAAACATGGTGGAAGACCCCCAACAGAAATGAACGCAGCATTGTTTGTTTGTACAATGTTTGACTCCGCATGTATTGATCACATTTTTAAAACTCTTCTCTGTAAGGACATCGACTCGAGAACTCTCACGTACAAAAACATCCAATCGGAGATGTCACGACAAGAGGTTAGAAGGTGACACCGATAAACCCGGAACGACAATGACAAAGATGTGATCTCTTTTTCTCATCCGTAACACGTTTGTGCTTACACTCACACCTTCTTCCTTTTTTAGATACATACACGCGAGAGACAACCCAAACGTAAGGGAAAAAACTGGGAGCAAATCACGTTGAGGAGAAGATAATGCCTGTATTCTCGGGACAGGAGGGGACGACAGCTCCGTTTTAACTATCCTGTCTGGTTCTCTGTTAGGCTGTACGAATTCGCACGGTCTCAGATTTACTCGTCGCTATAGACTCGGGATAAAGATACTCTCGTCGTATCCTCCAATTCGCTCCGCAAGCTCGCTCTCGCGCGTAAGCTTTTATGGAACTTTGCGTTATATGTATACATGTGGGCACTTCGAAAAATCCTTGACTTTGTGGACGGTTTCCGAAACAAGTGCTTCGAAGTGTCCTCCAAAATCGGTATTTTAAAAAAATGCACGAACATCAAAATAATATTTGAGCCACTGAAAACCGAATAACACACATAAGGGTTCAATCGATAGTGGTCTCCCTCTTCATCTCTTCTATTATACGTGTTACACGCTTCCTCCGAAAGCCAACTTCTTTGCCGTGCACCATCTGGGTCATCAATCGGTGAGCGGACGGCGACTAGGTCATCAATATACAAATTTTGTATAGTACAGATACAGATACAGAGAAAGATTTTGTACAATTTCCCTTTACCCTCGGAAAATGATGTATACTGTAGCTTATAACGGTTACGGACGCAATAGAACTTATATTAGATTAGCAAGATGTGTTATTACACGAAAATCCGTAAATAGAATCCAAGAAGTAAATTAATTAATTGTGTCTTATGATTGTTACTTATCTTATGAATCGTTACTTATCGGTAGATCATCGGATAACGTTAGGATCATCGTTTCATTATATATCTCAACTGCTCGTTTATTCAGCTATTTTGTAGATTTTTTATTTCGATAACATTTTTATCATCCATGATAATATCAATATTCTCGGTATATTGATTTTATTAATTAAACAACTTTTTTTAAATTAATTTGTTGCAGACATTCAGTACGTATTCAGGACGTAGGTATCAGCTATGGGTATAGAGAAGCTATGACGTATCAGCTATGGGTATAGAGAAGCTGGAAAATCTATATCGACCCAGCCGGTCCCAAGTTTGGTTCTCGGTCGCGGAACTAGTCGTCTTTTGCCGAGGAATATTGAAGAAAACAATTTAATGACGGAAGTGACGCGACTGGGGTTCCACTAAAATAACGCAGTGAGTTTATATGTATGTATTCTCATTTACTTATATATTTATTTTATTCTGTTCTCCATAGTGTACTTATAACTATACGTGTTACCTTATTTGTAATATTTGTTCTATTTCAATTATCATTACCGGGTATGCTCGTGGTCGTATCACATTTATCCAGAGGCAAACGACACAAGAAACTTCCTAAAATCCTATTTTGAAACGAAAACTCCGCAGGCGATTTTCCCTGCAGATTTTTTTCCTGGTCCCCCCGGCCTTCACCGTGAAAGATAGTCTCCAACGATTAAGGTGGTGCGAAGAATTGTGCACTGGGCGGGGGAAGGAGTCTCGTTCTGCTCAGAAAAATACACATACATAGCAAAGGAGAGATATGAAGCGGCACGAACGAAAGTATATTTTATGCGCACGAAAACAGTCCGCGTGCTTTTTACCGTTCTTTCTCTCGTCCCTGTTTTCATCACTTTTCGCGCTGCCTGTTGCCACTCATCGCTTTTTTTTCTCGCTTGGCCTATTCTGAGTCGCTCTTCTTCATTCTATTAGAAAGTGGAGGCGAGAATGAAGTTGGCGGGCCATAAACAAGCCCAACCCAATCGCTTCTGCCTAGTGCACGAATGTGAAAGGAAAAGCATTTCGAACTCCTCTTCGACTCTTTGTTGTCTCCTCATACTTGTCGTGCGCGATCGATAACGAGAACTCTGAAATCTGGGGTGCAAGTCCGTGAAGAGCCGAAGTTACACTATGGTAACGTTTGAGTAACGTTACCATATGCTGGACATAGGCCGACACGCGGCCTATGTGTTCATCCAATGTGACCGACAAAGATTCATTCAAAATTCATTCAAACAAAAGAATCGCGCTGAAAAACAACTCGTTTAATAGAGGAGAAGGTGGTAATGTGGCCCCTGCAGGTATTTTGGCCCCCTTAGATATTTGACATTTAGAAACGCGCCATCTAACATAATTTACGTGCAACGCGAAGCTCTTGTGATAACTAACGAATAGTACCCAACGAAGCTATGAGATGGCGTATCGTTCATTTGTCATGTGAAGTTAGTCAAAACACGCAACGGAAGAAGTTTATAACCGCTCCGCATTATATTCATTTATTCCGTAAAA
>JAPYZJ010001777.1:0-33015 GCA_030522765.1 Ophioninae sp. B BG-2022a
GCTACTTTGGCCTACTTTTTTATTTTATTTAAAAAAATGTTTTCTTTTTTTGTTCTTTATTCGAAGACCTATTTTTTCGCCTCGAACTGTAATGATAAAAAAAAAAAATGGACCAGGATTCACTCTAACCGAGGTTTACCCTTGCTTCGTCCGAAACAACGGACTTCCGGTTCGAGTTTATTCTCCTAGTTACGAATTGCTCGAAGGGAGGCCCTGAGGAGGTTTCTCGTGACGATAGTGACGAGGAGGATGAAAAAAACTGAGACGCGTGGGCGTCAAGAAATTGTCACAGATTTTGCACGCGTGATTTTATTTCAATCCCGGCCATTTCTTCTAAGAGGGAAAAGAAAAGAGGGGGGGGAGGGGAGAAATTTGAAAAAAAGAGCATGCGAGAATCGCTCGCAAATCACTTCCGCGAACTCCCGGATCTATCCGGGCAATATTTAAATAGAAGAGGAAAAAAAAGCGTGATATATCGAGACCCCCGGACAACTCTATGTTGCGATATGTGTCTATCCTTGGGTTTCTTTATCTAATATCTTCGGCAAATACGATCTACTTGGAGCCTGGGTTGTAACTTGTGCAAATAACGGTTGATTGTACTTTGTGTAATTTCTTGGATAAATTGCAACTAATTTCTGGTTTATGTAAGGTCTCGAAGGATTCTTTTTTTTTGCCTATTTTATATAAGCTTCTTTTTTTCGGGAATATTTTGCATAATATTCGTTTTTTTAAAATGATTTTTTATTATTAATTCAATTTATTATTAATTTATTTATAACTAATTACTAATTGATTTTTATTATTTATTCATTTATAATTCATTACTAATTAATTGTATCATTTATTCATTTGATTTAATTCTTTTTTGTTTAATGTCTCGTTCGATCTTTTTAATTAAAAAATATTGCAGTTTTTTTTTTCTTTTAAATCTAATATCTTGGGCGATCGATTTTTTAATCCTTTTTTTGTGGAATGTTTTTTTTTAGGTCTAATATATTTTTTTCATTCAATACATAATTTTTATTTTTATTCGATAGTTTCATTAATTTTCTTTTTTTTTTATCGAATATCTCGAAATCGAACCTCGAGTTTTCACTTCGGATAGATCCAAAATCATTTTTCCGTCCAAAGTGCGGTGACCGCTTTGTAGAAATTTATAAAAGAAAAAATAAATAAATAAAAAAAAGTAACATCCAACGGATATTTTCATCTTTCCTGAAAGTGTCTCGTTCCAGGGCGGACGATAAAGAAAGAAATTGCGAAACGTGTTTAAAATCGGCGTTTTTTATTATCCGACAATTGGCTCGGGGAGTCGTAAAAATAGATACGCGAAATAAAATTCTCTGAAAAGATGCTCGCGAATTGGCGACGAAAAAAAGAGATAAAAAGATGAAAAAAAAAAAAAAGAAATTTGGTAAAAAAGCGATGTTCTTCGGTGAAGAAATAGTGAAGAGGACAAACTGGGAAGAGAAGGGGGAGGGGGGCAGTGAAATAAGGAGGGAGGGAATACGGGCTGAGAGTCATGTGACCTTGGTACGGATTGAAGAAAGAGAGAGAGAGAGAGAGAGAGAGAGAGAGAGAGAGAGAGAGAGGTTAACCGATCGCGGATCATTGAACCGCGATCCCGGACGATCGATTGCGTAATTATTTCTCACTTTGCGTACACAGTTTAAGGGGTTAATCTACCGTGACGACCAAAAAACCAGGGCTATTTGAATTTCGTTTCATTGAGACGACACGAGTACTCGATTCTTCGTTGCGTACCTGTATCTCGGTTGACTATCTTTCCGAACGACCATTTGGCGTTTTTAGGTACGACCCTGCTTAAACCCTTTCCGATCGATTCATAATCAGTGATGGGACTTTCAAAGTTGGGACCACCGGAAATGGGACTCCTGAAGTTGGAACCACTAAATCTGGGACCACTGATGTTGGGACCCCTAAAGTTGGGACCAGTGATTTTGGGACCCCTAAAGTTGGGACCACTGATTCTGGGACCCCTAAAGTTGGGATTCCCAGACATGGGACTCCTAAATTTAGAACCTCTAAAATTGGGACCACTAAAGTTGGTATGACTAAATTTCGGATCCCCAAAGTTGGGACCTCTAAAGTTGGGACCACTGATTCTGGGTCCCCTAAAGTTTGGATCCCCAGACGTGGGACTCCTAAATTTAGAACCTCTAAAATTGGGACCACTAAAGTTGGGACCTCTAAAGTTGGGACCACTAATTCTGGGAACCCTAAAGTTTGGATCCCCAGACGTGAGACTCCTAAATTTAGAACCCCTAAAATTGGGACCACTAAAACAGGTATCGCTAAATTTCGGATCCCTAAAGTTGGGACCACTGATTCTGAGGCCCCTAAAGTCACTCCCACTGATGCTGAGACCCCCATAATTGGGACCACCAGAAATAGAAGTCCCAAACTTAGAACCTCAAAAACTGAGGCTCCAAAGAAGAATTCCTTTTGCGATCAGGCCCTATTTTCGACGAGAGAAATCGTCGACTTCTTTGCCCGTTGCTTCGTTGCTCTCGTCGTCACAGGCGAGAAGTGCCAATTCACTTAACACTCGGAAGAAGATTTCTGCCGGAAAAAGGGAGAAAAAAGAAAACGTTGGGCAGGATATTTCAAAGATGGACCCAAAAGGATGGGACATGATGGATTTCGAGCGTTAATGGGTTCCGTAGACACGTCCTTGCGTTTGTTAGCAAGCTACATTGGCACGTACTCGCGCAGAGTCGAGACCGAATGTATAACGGGAAAAGTAAATCGGATCAGCCTCTCACTCTTGACCGAAGCCCGAACGAGTTCTATCGCCAACGCGGACGAGCGAACGAAAAAAATCGAAATTCCATCGTTTCGAACCGAGCGGGAACTCGTACCTGAATTCTCCAGCTGCCATTCAGTCGAGAGCGTTGCTGCATACTTTTATTTACTTTTACTTACTTTTAGATACTTTTTACTCGACGTCATTTCTCTACGATCTTTTTCTTTGTCTACGACTGATGTCGAGTCTTTCTCTCGATTATTGGAAATCGTAAAGGATCTTGGTTACTTAACCGTTTCAGGGAAAGTTTTGCCTCGTTGGTGAAGCAAAAGCGAAATGTACGTTCCAGTACTTGATCAAGGCAGCTGCGAACCATTGGCTCTCATAGGCGCCTCAACGTTCGTTATTTTTGTCAGCTGGCTCAACAATCGTTTTGCCATTACCAAATTTCGTTATTATTTATAAGTAATCGAATTTCACGATTAATCGATTTTTAATCGATTCCCAATTGATTAATTCGTCAAACAAATTAATTTTTTAAGTTAGAAACGACGGTGCTTTTTTTTCGATGGTTCTTACCTGATCGCAACGAAGCCACAAAATTATGGATTCTGGATAACGCAGAGGTCCACCGAGCCCCGAACCTCCGGCTGTTCTCTGAACTTTCAAGATGTTCGAGTGCGTCGTTCCGAAATCCTCGAAAACCTGGAGGGACCTTGAAACAGAAAAATAAACAAAAAATTGTTGCAAGAAGTTAATTTAAAAAAACGTGGATTCCTTCTGTCATTGAATTTTTCGATCACATTTTTGCTAAGGTATTTTTAGTTGATGGATGTTCAATTTCAATTTTCCAATTCCAATTTCCCAATGTCAATTTTTCTAATTTCAATGTTTTCATTTTTTATTTTTCAATTTCAATTTTTCAATTCATTTTTTTTAATTTTTAATTTTTCAATTCAAATTTCCCAATTCACAATTCTTCGAACGATCACCATTATTTGAATAAATATCGAAACCACATTTCAATCTTGTGCCTTTAAAACCGAATGATTACGTAAACAATTTGATAATCCTGATTTTGAAACGGCCATTATCGTTTAATCGTCAAATCTTCCCCCAATATCGAACGGCTATTTGATTAGTTTCTTTTTTTTTTTTTTTACATAATCGTCGATCGTTGATCGAGCGAATCTTACAGTCGTTTGAAAAGCATTACCAACGCGGGGCAACGTTCCACCTGTTTCCCAAACTTCTCGAGACCGTCTCCGAGAGTATCACCACTAACCATTTGAAATGCAAAATATGTGAGTCTGTCTCGATTTCCCTTAATATCGTGGAACGTGGCATTCCAGCATTATAAATATGTATTATATTAGATTTCGTCTAGCTACGCAATACTTTCCAGTTTTACCAAAAACGTAAGGACATTACGTTTGTACTGGACACTCGAGAAATATTCCGAGTTCAAGTCCTGACCTATACGAATTGCGTTGAATCAATGGGCCACCAAGAATTTTCAAAAATATCCAAATTTTTTTTTAAATCTTCTGTAAGCAAGTGACCTCTAAAATAAGGTCATTGAAAACAAATTAAAAAATCAGGTTGCGTTATAGTTTTCGAGGTTTGATTTTATTCAAATGACCTAATTCCAGAGGCCATTTAAAGTGAATTGAACATTAATCGTTTAATAATAATCTTAATAAAAAATATTATCTTTCGTTAAAAAAAAATAATTTTTTCTTATTAATTATTCTTTTCAACTAAAATTATATTTTAAATTATTGTTTTCAGTATTTACTAAATTGAGGTTATCCTTAATTTAGTTTTTCGACCAAAGTCTTGAAAAAATTATTAAAAAATAAACGTTATTATAACTTTATTATTAAAAAATAAAATTAGTATAAAACTTTTGTATTTTACAGTTTTCGAAGGACTTTTTTTGCAGTTGATTTTCACTTGGTTTGGGTTTGTTCGCAATTAATTTCAATACGATTAATATCACTTGTAATATTTCAAAAAATGAAGAAAAAAAATTAAATAATAATAAAACGAAATTGAATTTAGCCAAGTTTTTT
Source organism: Ophioninae sp. B BG-2022a (assembly GCA_030522765.1). Taxonomy (NCBI): domain Eukaryota; kingdom Metazoa; phylum Arthropoda; class Insecta; order Hymenoptera; family Ichneumonidae; species Ophioninae sp. B BG-2022a. Next base: position 4,846 of record JAPYZJ010001777.1, read on the forward strand.
CATACTTTTTCCAATTCATACAGAATGTCATAAAGGTCCGGAATTTCAACAAGCGATCGTAAAGTTACAGGATTTATGGATAGCCCGTTTCTGCCCGCGGTCTTTCACTCGTTGCGTCAGGTTCGTTAACACCGGGCTCTTCCGTCATTCCCTCTCGCTCCGTTTTTTACCTATCGCTGTAAAGTTTCGTCTCTGTGCCGCGGACTTTTCTATTTCCGATCGATGACACCCGCGGGCTAAAACCTCGCGTTTATACATTTACTCGGACTTGCAAACACAGAGAGAGAGTGAGAGGGAGAGTCAGAGATTGATTGATATTATTTATTATTCTCGAAAACCTTTCGGGCAAACTACGGACGTACGAAATAAGACAAAAAAAAATTAATACAAATAATTATATAATGCAAATTATAAATGTATAGTAACAAAAAAAAAATTACCAAACCAAAAAAAAAAACAATTTTAAAAAAGGAAAGGTAGCGAAGATCGTAATTAAAAAAATACAGTACAGTGATAGTACAAAACAATGTCAGTAATAATAATAATAATAATAATAAAAATAATACAAAGAATAAATAATAAAATTAATATTAATAATACAAAAAAACGAATACCACCGATTATAATATGAATAATAATCATATAATAAAATAAAATAAATAAATAATAATAATACAATTTAATATAGCATTTTTGAAAATTATACAAAAGAAGAAATAAAGAGAGGTAGATAGTCGTCAATTGGCACATAATTAATCTTTCCATGGATCCATATGGTAACTCAATATAAATCGCAAATAAAAAGAAAAATAAATAATAGAGAGAGAGAGAGAGAACGATGGATATATGAAAATCCACGGGTGTATTCAAAATTAGTCGCGGCCGCCCGCGTCGAGAGGTGGCAGGAAGAAGAATTGTAAAAATGGAAGAATTATTATCGAGCGTAAGTGGACTAAAGGAGAGAAAGAAAAAGAGAGCCTTGAGATATATTCGGAATCGGAATCTTCAAGGTGGGAGGAAACGAGATTACAAGCTACCAAAAACGTAATTTCGAAAAATTCTTAAAAAAAAAAAAGTAAAATAAGAAATTTGAAAAAAAAGCGTGGGACGCTTCCGAGGGGAAAATTTTATCGCAAGATATAAAAATTATTTCACGCCACGTTTTTCTCCGGGATCGGGCAATTTATTGATGTAGGTTAGAGTCGTTCCTGGTCGTGACTTTATTTCTCTCTCTCTCTCTTTTTTTTTTCATCTAAACATGCCTAGATTTAACGTCCCTGAGAACTTCCGCTAGATCAAACAAACTTTTCACCCCTTCCCATTAACTATATTTGTTTTAACGAGATTAAAAAAGAAAAAAGAAAAACGAAAAAAAAAAAAAAAGTAGACGAAACACTTTGCATGGGTTTATACGTAGTCAGATGAAAGCTAGGCTGATGTGTTTTTGGGTTACACGTTCTTCATCATTTCCACATGTGTCCCTAGAGCTATGTACTTTTGAATGACTGATAATAAATAGAAGTCTGTAGGGATCCAGTGGATAGTGTTTTCGAAACTTCCAAAATTGGAAAACTTGTTTGGGTTTGTTTGGGTTTAGGTCATTTTAGGGTTAGGTTAGGAGAGAGTTTGGGTTAGTTTACGTTTAGGGTTGTTGTGTTAGTTCGTTTGGGTTTGTTTGGGTTGCCTTTTGACATACTTTTTGACAACTTTTGACAACTTTCTTTCAAAAGTCCCTATAGAAATGCATCCTCACCTTGGAAGTGCCTGAAAAATTTGAGCTCGGGTAGAGTAACGTGTAATGACGGTTCAGCTCCGGTCTCGTGTGTATTGGGACAGGATTGAATGAAGAAGAGGGGGCTATTGGTCGTCGGCCGATCTCATTAGGCTATCGTCACGGTTCGGCTGTCAATCCATAATATCACCGATTCCTTCATTCATTGCGTACACACTCGACGATATTTCTGTAACTCCGATAATCCTTCGCTTGGCTCGATTTCGAGACCACCAACGCACTTCGTACTCACTTCGAACTGGTGACGAAAAATCATCGGTTTTTTTTCATACGCGAAAAGGAAAACTCGAAAATGTGAGTTTTCATTTTATATATGGAATTTTTGACAAGGTTTATTGCAGGACGAATTTCTTTGATTCTGAAATAGTTTGAGGCTCTGTCTAATCGAAAATTTTCAGCTGATTACGAATATCATCGAATTTTTGTCGAAAACACTGCACGTAGCAAAGAAAATCGTGTTTTATGAAGTTTTTTACGATTTTTTTCATGGAAATTTTGGGTTTTTGGGGAAATTGACGGTCGATTCGTATTCAGGGGATGAAATTACATCAAAATGGACTAATTTGAAAAATATTAAAAATCCAAATTTTTTTCGATTTTTGGGGAAAATAAGTTTTTTCACTAAATCATCGATAACTTTTTTCCCTTTAGGATTACGCTCTCCACTTTGTGCTCAATCTCTTCGTTATGATTTTCTCTTCAAAATGCTTTTTTAATCATCGAAATCCGATGATTTTTCGATTTTTCGCAGAATTTCAAAGTTGGACCATCGATTTTTGCCAATTTTTCCATACATACCCCTTTGCCTCTTTTTTTCCGAGGAAAACTACTAGGGCTATCGATACAAATCCAACGCCATTATTTAAGTCAGGCAAAAACCTTTTCCAAACCCACCAAATTAATCTCCATTGCATAGAAGAAGCCTATTCTACGACCTTTTGAAATATCGTGATTTTTACGATTCCGGAAAAGTGGCCGGGGAAGTCGAAAAATTTTTTTTCCGTTTTTAAAGCATTAAAAGGGTATATTTGATCGGAAATTTTCCGCTGATTACGAATATGCCCGAGTTTTTGGCGAAAGTACAAAATTAGACTCGGAAAATGGAAAAAAACGTTTCTAGAAATTTTAAAACATTTTTCATAACTTTTTAAAACATAAACTTCGTGCAATATGAAAATAAAAATAAAAAAAATTCATCCAAGAACCTATTTAGCGTTACACATTTTATTCAGACATAACCATCGAGGAGATTCCGAGCGCATTCGAGAAAGCGGAAGAAATAGATAACTCGAAAGAATTCGATAATACAGAAACGAGGATGATAGCAATATTGGAGTTTGTGTAGGAGTAAAAACGAATATATCGATTAGGGAGGTCAATCGTCGAAATTAATTGCACGACTTGTTGACCTCTAGTATCTCAACCCGATTCAGAAAAGTTCCGAAGATCACGAATCGCGATCACGAATACGAACTCGAAGATTAATGAAAAAAAAAAAAAAAAAAAAAAAAAAAAAAAAAAAAAAAAAAAAATCGTTCACCGAATTGTAACCTCGACGAGGACGATTTTTCGGTAGGGTCAAAGTTCATAATTGATAGGAAGCGATAGCCCTTTCGCTTTTGGTTTCTTCGAGACTAGATTCGAGATTGTGACATCCGACCCTCGGCTACTATGTTGCCGAGAAACACGATGATAAATTTCGTATTATCGTAATTTACACTAATTTTTTTTTTCCTTTCTCTCTTCCTTTCACGAAGGAATTTTGAGTGGGCTCTCTCTCTCTCTCTCCCTCTCGCTCTGTGAGTTTGCGTTTATGAAGCAATCGTTCATTTCGAAACCGGATAAATTCACGTTGTAAAGGCGGTCCCGGGGGCGTTTGTGAGATAGCGTACATCATCGTCGAGCCAAAGAGAGAAGGGAGTCCAATATGGTGGATTCTAGTGAGTTTACAACGAGGTTTAAACAAATTGGGGCCTTTGGCGTTATCCCCAGATTTTTTATCGATTTATCACTCGGAACAAACCCAAACAGACCCAAACCTAAACAAATCCAAACCAACCAACATATTTAATTAATTGTTTATTAACAATAAACAATTATTCGACAACTGAATGATTAGCAATAAACAATTTTTCAACAATTAAATTATTAATAATAAACAATTATTCGACAATGGAATAATTAGCAATAGACAATTTTTGAACAATTGAATTTTTAACAATAAACAATTATTGAACAATTTAATTATTAACAATAAATAATTAATTGAAAATGCAGCAAAAATTATTTTCCCCTTTTCCTCCTTATCATTCCAACTCTATTTCGATACATTTTCTTGACGTATATTTCCATTTCGGTCACCCCTTTTTTTTGCTTCGCTACGATTCCGCAATCCCACGCAATTTCGTGTCGCACTCGGTGTTGGACGAGAAAAGCCTCGAGTGCAAGTCAATCACTGAATTATCGGACTTTCGCTCTTGTCTGAGCTCTTCCCTGGCGTCTCCCAGCGGAGAACCTAGACTGGGGATGACTAACGTCTTATAGTTTAACTGGCGTTCAGCCAAATGGCGATGTCTCTGCTTTCTCGTGTCGACGTCCCTCGGTACCAAAAAAAAAAAAAAAATGAAGACTAACCGGTCATTTTTGCAGTAATAAAGTTTATTCTGTCCGTTCACCAGTTTGCCATCAAAATCCACTTTTCAAGCACCCATTTATGTATTTATATAAATATAGACTGTGAATCATCACAATTGTGCTTTTCCTGCTCCAAAGACTCAAACTACCATTAGCAAAAGCTATCTCTATAGAATTTCAAGTTGGAAAAAGTATTGCACCCTATCTGCTTTCATGGACGTCGGTATTGCAGAACACCGTCGTAAATTCCCACAAATTCGCTAAACCGCTCTTCAGAATTTCACGAAACTTGACCAGGCGACTTATAATTCGTTAACGAAGAGTCAGGTGCTCGGAAAATTTTTTTAATTGAAAAAAAAATTAAGTAAACTACCTTACCATCGTGATTGAAATTGTGGATAAAAATGCGATCGGATCGAATCGGAGAGGAGCTAAATTTGAACCCAAACAAATTCGAAAATTGATCTTCGATTTCTTATTTGTTTAATATATATATTTGTATCGACATTTTATTTATTATTTATTATAAATATATTTTCGAAATTGACTTTCTCAGCTCAAATTTCCCAAAGAAAAATCAGTCAGAAAATCGAGGTTTCACTGTATTGCATATTTGTACGTCCGGTGCGTCTCGTGTTTGCACAAGCCAGTGGGTTTTTCCTATTACTATGCGCTTCCTCGTTACGATGCTAATCCTGAAGAAATGCACTTGGGATGCATATCGCAAACAGGATGAACATTTCAAGTACATTTGAAGCATTATCGAGGACGTACGAGAACGTAAACTGATATTTTTATGTTTCATTGTAATTTCGAGCTCCCTCTTTCTCTCTCTCGCCCTTTCGATTTTTTTCTTCTCTACCTATTCATCACCTCGTTCGAATGGAATGTGAAATTCGTTTCGCCAACGGTTCGTTGATCTTACTAGAGCCAAGACTTCATTGTGAACTCGACGTTTCCATTTGGCATTGAAGATAAATTAACGTACGAGCGGTTACTCTATCACCTCGTTTCGATCGCTCTTTTAAACATACAGCTCTTGAAACGACGATCGAATTTCGAAATGCCACCCAGGCTCCAAGCTAACGTTTCTTATTGCCACCAAAGTTTGTTCAGTTCTAATAGGTAGTTTTATAATGTTTGTTTTATCGACTTCTGAAATCGAAAACCTGGCTTTCTGAAACCTTAACCCTGAAACCGGAATTTCTAGAAACCTTGACCCTGAAACTTGATTTTCTGAAACCAAAAACTTGATTTTACGAAACCAAATTTTTCGGCACTCTGAAACACAATTTTCTAAAACCTGATCTTGTGAAATTTGCAATCTCATTTTCTGTACCGCGAAACCTGATTTTCTGAGCCAGGAAAAATAATTCTCAGAAACCCGAAAAATGATTTTCTAAAACCTGAAAAATAATTCTCAGAAACCAGATTTTTCTGTATCTCAAAATCTAATCTTTTGAATACTAATTCCCACATCCTGGGACTTGATTTTCTGCAGCCTGAAAGATCATTCTCAAAAGCCTGAAACTTGATTTTCTGAAGCCTGAAAAATAATTCTCAAAAACCTAAAAACTGATTATCTGAAACCTGAAACCTCCTGAGGCCTGAATTTTCAAAGTGTCCATTAACCCAAATACAATAACGAAAACGATCTTAATTTCATGAAAGAACTATAGAGGGTGTCCGATTATTGGGTTTACGAGTTTAGCAATAAAAAGTTTAGTAACGTCGGGGGGCATGTGGAAGTTTAAAGTCGGGCTGAGCGAGTGACACGATAAGGGATTATCAACGAGAGAGCGATATTGTCTATCGGTATTGGCGCGAGTAACTTTTCGCGTGACGCAAGGTGTACACGTCCGTGTACACAAATGTGAGTACAAAGAGAGAGAAAAAAAAGTGCAAAAAGAAAAAAAAGGGAGAAAAAAACGATCAACGAAGAATTGTTAATTCTCACGTATGCGTGTATGCTGGCAAGCGAACCAGGAGGGTATACACGCGTGTCAAGAGTTGCGCTATATATACAGACGTCGCCGAACGGTAAAACGTGTATCAATCATCCTGTGTGTACAGGCTATTTCATTTGAGACTTTGTTGTCACGTAAACCTTTGAAAAATTAGTCTCTGTAAAGCCCTAGGGAATATCAACTCTGGTAACTCTAGTAATATTCCCTATAATGGTTTTTAAATAAAATTCAATTTTAAGGGGTTAGGATTTTCGGACTAAAAAATGTCGAAAATTGATCGTCCATTGAAGGGACTTGAAACGAAGAGGAAGCTTCGATTTGTTCCCCAGGAATCCGTAAATTGAAAGTTAATTAAATTAATTAATTTTGATTTTATATTAATTTATAAAAATCATTTTTTTACTTTTTTAAAAGTTTTTTTTTAATAATCCCGATTTTTGGATCGTGAAAAAAAAAACAAATAATAAATATTACACAATTAATACATAATACACCATAAATAAATAATAAATAATAAATGAATAATGAGTAATAAATAAATAACAAAATAAAAAATAAAAAATACGAAGCTCGAAGGTGGATTAGCCCATACGCTCGTATATGAATCCAAGTTATCGAGTTCGAAGTGCAATTTTGAAAGGCGGGAGGAGAGATACGGCTGTAGAGGGCGCCGAATCGGCGTCGAAGCGAATGAACGTCGGAGTGTTAACGAAGCGAGCCGATACGGGATTCAGATTATTTTCTATGCATCATGGGAAAGTTATGTTAATGCGAAAAAGAGAAAAAGAAAAGGGAACGAGAGAGTGAAAAAAAAAACGATTTCAGACTTGCATCAGTGGTAAATTGAATAGGGCCGAACAATAGTGATAGTAAAACGCACAAGTGAAATATTCGACCCAAATCGATCTCGGCTCGAAAGATCGCGGCGCAAAAGCAATTACGCGCTTCGCGATTGCGCCTTCGCCTTCGAAATAAATAAATATGCTTATAGTCATTATCGAAAAATCAGCGTCGAATGTGCAAATAATCGTGTTAACATTGCACCTAACGGTTGCGTATGAATTTAAAGCTCAACGTTTCATATTAAATTTCAGGTTTTTTTTTTAAATCTTTAAAAATTTAATTTTTGCTTATTTTTACTCATTATCGAATTTCCATGATGAAACTTTATTGAGGATTTTTTATTATCAAATGAAATTTCATAAAAATGAAATAAAATGGAATTTCATGAAAATGAAATAAAATGAAATTTCATAAAAATGAAATAAAATGGAATTTCATGAAAATGAAATAAAATGAAATTTCATAAGAATGAAATAAAATGAAATTTCATAAGAATGAAATAAAATGAAATTTCATAAAAATGAAATAAAATGAAATTTCATAAAAATGAAATAAAATGAAATTTCATAAAAATTAAATAAAATAACATTTACTTTAATTTAATTTAATGTCATTAAAAAAACTCCCTTCATAAAATTTCATTTAATTAAATTTCATGATAAATTTTCCCTAATGAAGTTTAATTAAGAAGTGTAAACTAGTGTATATTTTTTAATAGAAAAAATTAATGAAAAACGTCAAAAAAGACAAAAAATATCGTAAATCATGAGTTTCCCTCAGATAATTACGGCTGAATGGCATTTCTTATTGCTGTCCAGATGTATATCGATGATAACGAAAATTGTTGATATCGGGTTACGTAATTACGGGATTGGTATCTGCTGTTTTGATACGCCCTCGAATGGACCACGAAATTGCGTAATGCCAGTCACGTGTCTCTACGAGTACTATTATCACAGGAAATATATCGTGATAGTCGTAGTAATAGTGCGATAACAGCCGTTCCTATCGGTATCCAACCTCCACACATGGCCCACGAGATGTTTCAATACGAGAATCAAAATTATTTGGCCCTTTTTACAAGGCACGAATTACAAAATAAAATAATCAAAAGTAATATTTATATTTTTTAAATAAAATAAAATAAAAAATAAATAAATATTCATATCTTTTTAATAAAATGAAATAAAAAATATTTAATATTTATAACATAAAAAATAAAATAATAATAATTAAAAAAATGAATTGCAAAATATCAATTAATATTAATAACAATAATGATAAAGTAATATCGCGAATAATGATAACGTAAAAATTCATAATACCAGTTACAGAGAACCGTGAGAACAGTATCATTGGTTATTCGGTATTGATTCCCCGAAGGTTTTTCCAGATTCGATTGGGAAGGAGTGCGCCGCGGAGGGTCCGCGTCTGGCTTGGATTGTCAGGAGGTATCGTGATTGAAAAGGATCGAGGAACGGCGAAAAAAACTCGAGAGACCGAGCAACACCGATCAAGATGAAGAGAGAACGATAAGAAGAGAGGGAGAAAAGGAAAATCGAACTTCTTTGTTTGGGTTGCCTCTGTGGGGACAAAAAAACGTGTGGGGCGTGTTCATCATGATTTGCTAATATAGGCAAAGGACTAATTTTCAAATCAACTCTCAACCTGAACAAACCCAAACACACTAACTGAAAAAAAAAACAATAACAACCGGAAGTTGCGAAAAATGGAAAATTCTCAAAATAGCGAAGTTTGTTTGGGTTTTTGAAAAAAATGGAAAATTCCAAAAAAGCGAAGTTTGTTTGGGTTTATTGGAAAAAAAAATGGCAAACCTTCGAACTATCAAAGTTTATTTGGGTTTATTGGAAATAATGGAAAACCTCCAAACTAGCAAAGTTTCTTTGGGTTTGTTTGGGTTTATTGGGAAAAAATGGAAATTTCCAAAATAGCGAAGTTAGTTTGGGTTAATTCGGAAAAAAATTTCCAAAACAGCAAAGTTTGTTTGGTTTTATTAAAAAAAAAAAAATGGAAAACCTCCAAACTAGCGAAGTTTGTTTGGGTTTATTGGAAAAACGGAAAATGTCGAAAATCGCAAAGTTTTGGGAACCCAAACGGTTCGTTCGACATTGAAAATGAGGAGTCCATCAAGGTGAACGACAGAAACGAGAATTTCGCGCGTGGGCTTTGAGGAAAATGTCATTGGCCTACGAGGAATCAAGAGGCTTCGTAAGAACGAGGAGCAAGGTCATAGGAAAAGTAGAATAAAGGTGAGAGACGAAGGTGGCAACGAAAATAGTAGAGCTAGACCAGAAAAACACCAGAAAGAGAGAGAGAAAGAGAGAAAGAGACACGAAACAGTGACAGCGTATAATAGAAAAGTGGTTTCTTACGAGACAACTCGAGAGAGAAAGAGCTAAACGATCGGGCTATTACTGGCTCGTTGGGACTTGGCAGGTGATCCACGCCCGTTTTACTCGCCAGGTGAACCTTTCTTTTTCGCTTCTTTCGAACCAACGATTCTCAATCTTCCTCAGGAAGATGAAAAAAAAAAAAAAAAAAAAAAAACCACATTACCGAGGAATCACCGTTCCGGGGTTTACGTTTTATTGAATATCATGAATTCGGGGATAACTTTGGTTGCGCGAACGACGCGAAGTAAAAAAAAGCGTGAAAATTTGCATAGAAGCCCGCTCTTTCACCAATGGTCAATTGAGAGCCATCAAAAAAGGGCACGATTATAAACGAAGATCCGCCAGATAATTATCGTCCACTCTCATCAAACTTTGAACAAAAAAAAAAAAAAAAAACTCTACGGTTCTTCATATTTTTTCGAATCGAAATTCCTTTATTGTACGCTGATTTTTAAATTTGTATTTTTTAATGTTTTTTTTTTTTTTGCTTTCTACGGTCGGCAACTTCGGCTTAAAGACCTAACAGTAATTAGCACGAGACACGCGACTCGAGAAAAAAACTAGAAATTTAAATAAAGAAAAAAAATAATGAAAGCAAAAAAATCAATTTAAAAAATCATAAGAAAATAAGCTTTCAAAAAAACAAGAAAAAAAAATTAGGGGATGGAGAAGGTTCGAAGAAATTTGCGTATAAAACTTCGGTCACGCAATTTCCAATCGAAAAGATCCGCGTATTCAAAACGGTACACACCTTTGTACTTTATTCTTCCTTCCCCCCCCTCCCTCCTGCCTTTTTCTCCTCTCTTTATCATTACTTTCCAACGCATGGCGAATTATGGCAGTTAATAGATGGTCCGGGAGTTTCGCGGACCTGTAATAAGGACTCGTAAATTACGTTTGTTTTTTTTTTATTTTGTTAATTTTTCTTCTTTTACGTTCTTACGCGTCTTTATTTCATACGGCGAGTGGGAGAGTCGTAGATGGGACGGGGATAAACGGAGCATGAGAGGAACGAGGCGTCGAGTTATCTCATTGATCAATACCCCAATACGACCTCTTTGCTCGATACAACGGTAAAAAAAAAACATTTTGTCCAAAAAAAGCAAAAAAAAAAATGGGAAGCGAAACGCAATTGAATCGGATCGATTTTTGTCCTTTTTATATTGGTGGATGGGTGTTGTTGGAAGGATGTTGAAAAATTGACCAAACTTGGGCAATTGTGGTTCTCGAATCTATCGTGGAATTATTTCAATTTGTTTTACTAAATAATTCAGCAGTTATAAATGTGTGAATTATTTTTGAATTTTTAATTAGTAATTTAGTAATTGTTTATTTGAAAAATTGATTATTTTAAAAGAAGGCATACGAGTGAAAAAAACAAACAAAGAGGGTTTTTTTAACAAAAAAAATTGGGTCATTTTTTTACCAAAAAATTGGGTTATTTTTTTACAAGAAAATTGGGTTATTTTTTTACAAAAAAAAATTGAGCCAGAAAAACTGGGGTGTTTAAAAAAAACTGGGATATTTAAAAAAAAACTGGTTTACTTCAACTCAAAAAATTAGTGTATTTTGTAAACATGAAAAGCTAGGGTTTTAAAAATGGGATTAAGGAAAGAAATCGCAAAAAAAAAGTTGAGCCAGCAGAATAAAGTATTACAAAGTATTAGCATTAACAAAAGTGTACGTCCGCGAAGGAACGAAGTGCAATCGATTAAAGGGCAACATGAACGGTTTTTGCTGGCGTGCAAAGATGGAAGTTGAACGTCGTTGGCAAGGATTCAAAGAGTGATTGCAAGTCCCCTGTCCCAGACTGCGTCGAGTCTAGAATATTTTCCTTTGTTCCTTCTCTCTCTCCCACCCCTCTCTCTCTCTCTCTCTCTTTCAACACGTAAAATCCTGTTTCTTTTTTTGGCTCCTACGATCGTTCGCCAATTTCTTTTTGCTCGGATTCTCGCATGTGGGAAGGCGATCGAGCCTGAAGAGAAAAAAGAACGTGGCATTGTCCAGTTTTCTTCTCGGCACGGAACGCATCCGTGAGGGCAATTCTTCTCCCCCCTTCCCCCTTCTCCTCCTCCTACTTTCTTTCTCTCTCCATCTCGATGAAGATTCGTTCCTCTTTCACTTCGAGGCGTCTAGGCTCATCATCATCATCATCGACGTCGTTTTATTTCCATAACGTTTTTTCAATTTTTTTCTCGAAATAATAATAATTCTTTTATGGACACGAATCTTGAAAAATTGTTGCCTCTCTCTCTCTCTCTGTTTCTCTCGCGGTTTCTTTGGACTACCGATCAATCCAGGGTCGATATAAAGATTACCCGAGAATTCCAAAACGACGATTAAAACAATATTCTAATTCGGACGTTCGAAAAAAAAGTTTATTTTTAGGATTTTTGTCACGGGAGTAGAAATGAAGATATCGATCCAGGGTTCGTTAGGCCCAATAGTCAAACTCTTTAAATATATTAAACAAATTTTTATTGTATATTTTATGGACTCCTAACTTAGAAAAACATCATTCGAATTCAACGCCTCCAACGCTTCGTAAATTTGAGGAATAAAAGATGCAAAAAAAAAGTAGTTTAGAGATTCAAAAGTTGAACCTTTTTTTAATGTCGTTTTCCAAAAGAGGAATTACAAAAAAAATGAACTTACGCTTAATCAGAAATGACTTTAGACCTCCGACTATCCGATTTTACCAAAAAGATCATTTTTTTTTTCGATTTTTCCCTTTTTTAGAAAGTATAGGTAAACCATTAAAAAAAAAACTAGATTACGAGTCGATTCCGCTAATAACGAGTCGAAAATATCGTTCGCAACGCGAGTTACGAGGGAAAGAATTTGTTTCGGTTCGCGCGCTCTCCGGTGTTCACCAAGATGGCCGCGGAGTCGACAAAATGGCGGCATAGGGGCGTGGCCTTCGACGCGGCTTCTTCGCGGGGATGCGCCGGACTTTCGTTCGCCCTGTACGGTTGATGAAGCGGTAACGAGTTCGCCGAAGAGCTCGGAGAGGGACGGGATACGAGCAGGAATCCCGTTTAGGTTGGGGAAAGAGATCGAGGAGGCGAAAGCGAAGGGAATGGACGAGAAAGGGGCTGATGAGGGAGCGAGATCGAAAATAGTCGGAAGAAGGAAGACGCTGAGGGATCGAGAGAGAGAGAAACGCAGAGAGACCATGGCGAATGAGAAAAACAAAAACCCGGGCCCAAAAAACCAGAAGATTCTTACGGTAAGACGCGTCCAAATTGGGTGGACGCAGCAGGCCATTCCGTTTCTATCTGCTGTCAAATCGCTGGGAAAGTATCGATCCAATGGGGATTGTATGGGATTCAATGGGGTTATCGAAATTTCATTAAAAATGCTAATTATTCTTCTAAATACCATTGATTTTGATTTTTTAAAATTCACGTTGCAATTTTATTGATTTTGAAGGGCTTGAATTGGTTACCGAAATAATTTCGAAATTTTATCTCGTAAAAAAAAATTGGTAAAGTTACTATCACCCTCGCCCACAAAATAAAACTAATAATAATAATAATAACAACAACAATAAAAAAAATAGTTTGGAATCCGGAAGGGGAATTAAATAAACAATAAAAATTATAATAGTGGAACTCAAAGAAATAATTAAATAAAAAATAACAATGATAATACGAGAGATAAAAAAATAAATAAAATAAACAATAATAGTAGAATCAAAAAATTCTAATAGTTGCCAAAAATAAAAATACACAAAAAGTATTAATGATACTTTAAACGTATTTTATCTCGCACGTATAATAATCATACATATTTGGGCGTCGATTTATATTTACGCGGGGTATATAGTAAAGTGTCGTGCAGAGCGTCGTTCTGTTGTTGGCTGGCTATCGGAGCCTTCAATTTACGCACCCGTGACTCGATGCCAAGAGGAGTGAACGGACTCGTGAGCTCGCTCGCGATTTTCGACGCGCGAGCGCTCCTAGCGGAAATCACGGTAACGAGCGGTAAAGAACGAGAAAACGAAAGAGGGAGGGAGAGAGAGAGAGAAAAAAAGTGAGAGGTCTCTCGAGAGAGGAAAGGAAAGACGAGTGACCGGCCAAACACGAAAAATGCTTTTCCCTTTTCCCTTGTCAATTTTCAAACCCAAACAAACCAAACAAAAATATTCATTTTTAATTTAATAAAATTTAATTTAAATTAAACTAAATTAAATTTACTTTAATTTAAATTAAATTAAATTTACTTTAATTTAAATTAAATTAAATTTACTTTAATTTAAATTAAATTAAATTTACTTTAATTTAATTCAATAGAAAATTTTTTTTATTTGAATTATTTTTTTTTTTCGATTTTTTAATATCCGTCCAGTAATACCTTAAGGGGTTAAATATTTGCAAAAGTTATATCGAAGTTGAAGCCCACCCTTAAAACAACCGGATACGTTGATCGTCCACGCAACGAAGATACGAAAGTCCAAATTGACGTTTCCGCTTATATATCGTCTTGCTTATATCCGCGTGTATATGTAAACGAAAGTCTGGCCGAATCAAAGGCCCGCGTTTCGTATTGGGTATCAAGAGCGTAGGCTTGCCCGCTGTACAACCCTTCGCTGACCTCGCTCGAACCAACCAGACATCGTCGTAGATTCACGACACCTTTGTTCCATTGTACGACGACTGTCGCGACTCGTCCTATCTACTTCCGAAACTTTTCAAAACTTTCACACGTAACCCGAGTCATGAAAAAATCCCTTCGTAAACTTTATTGTTTATTATAGAAAATTCAAATATTGCTATTTGCGCTTAAATAAGTTTTTATTTATTTTTATTGTATATTTCTCTTTTAGTAATGGAAAAATAATTACTAAAGATTAGTATATTTTTTATTTTTAAAAATTATAATTATTAATTAATTTATTTTTTTTTAATTTGATTTAAAATTATTTTATTTACAGTAATTTTTTTGATAACGAATAATTTTATTTATAATAAAATAATAATAAGGAAAATATATTTTCGCGAGTAAGCCCTGTAACTTATCATTTTGGAGCGTATAACATCGTGACGTCATCACTGGCCAAAGCCAGCGACGTTTTTTCCATCAGCGACTAAAATTTGAATTTTCGCGCTATGGAAACAATGAATAATTGTATTTGAAACGATTATTGATGGAACCCCCTTTGCGGTTCGGTTTGATAATTACAGAATCATAATTTCGAAAAAAAGCCCAACTTTTTTCTTCGTGCGACCCAATTCGCGACGCAACGAAGATGAGGTGGCTATCGTTACATCCGGTGTTCATAATCGTAGCAAGAACGAGTAGTCTATGCAATCGATACACTTTTCAAATGCACAAAAAACATACACGAAGCGAGAAGGGGGGGGGGGAGAGAATCGACAGGAAAAGAAACAGAAGCAAAAGACGAGTGACGAACAATCACGTTCCAGTTTCATCTATATCAAGGCTAACATCCGGCCTATGCTGCGAAACGAAGACAATCCGAAGTGGGTCATATAATTTCTAGGCTGGCTCTTTTGTACGACCTTTTCGTTCTGTATTCGTTCTCACACGACCTCTTTTCGTACTAATCGATGCATCGTACATCGAGAAGACGAAATTTCCAAGTTTACTTTGAAAATCTAGTAACTTTACAAAAGTTACCAGGGATTCGGTGAGTTCACAATGTTCCTAGGTTTCTCGTAATTTCACATAGTCACCAGATACTTATTAATCTTCGCAAAATTACTAGCAATTTAGTAAAAGTACTAGTTCCTGGAAATCTAGTAACTAATAGTTTCTATAAATAGTAGTTTCTAGAAATCAAGTCACTTTACTAGTTTCTAGAAATCTAGCCACTTTACTAGTTTCTAGAAATCTAGTAACTTTACTAGTTTCTAGGAATCTAGTGACTTTACTAGTTTCTAGAAATCCCGTCACTTTACCAGTTTCTAGGAATCTAGCAACTTTACTAGTTTCTAGAAATCTAGTAACTTTACTGGTTTCTAGGAGTCTAGTAACTCCACTGGTTTCTAAGAATCTAGTAACTTTACTAGTTTCTAGGAATTCAGTAACTTTGCTAGTTTCTAGGAATCCAGTAACTTTACTAGTTTCTAGAAATCTAGTAACTCTCGTGGTTCTCAGAAATTCACCAATTTAACAATGTAACTAGAAATCCATCAAAATTATACCAGACTGTCCCGTAATTTTTGGATTTTTCCGAAACTAGTTCTAAATGATTGGAACTGGTTTGGGGAAATTTAATCCAAGCGCAAATGAAGCCTCCAAGTATTGAATAATGGGAAGAAAGGTCGCGAAGGATAATTCACTTCCGTGGTTAAAGGAGAGCCTGTAAGGGAAGCTCTATCACCGGAGAAAAGAGGATAACTAGAGAGGGGCGTTTGGATGCGAGCGGAAGAATAGCCCGGGCGAAAAAAGAAACGAGAAGAAAGGCACGATTTCCCTTCGAAAGTATTCTCGATGGGACCTTGAAGGTTGCACCTGGTTGTCAGTTTGACAATGGAAAATGAAATTCTGTACAGGGCAACCTAGTTACACACGTACGCTTCGACGCAAGAATAGCAGATGTGCGTACACCTTCGACCGGCAACAAAAACGAGAAAAACGGTCGTCACCAGCTACCCGAAATCGCCTCTCGGTACCTTCACCGATACTCGCGCTATTGTAACCTTCGATGAGAATTCAATCGCTTCGGAAAAGTTTTCTTATTCATTCCTCATTTATCTTCAAAACTGCTCCAAACGATTCAAGGAAAATAACATTTTCGCGAAAAATTCATGAACAAACGAAACGTCCTCTAAAAAACTCAAGAAACAGAACATTTTCTCGAAAAATCAAAGAAACAGGAAAAATCCTCTAAAAAATTGAAAGACAACATTTTTTCTATTTTCCACTGGCTCTTTTACGTGACGCTTTTTTGAAACTTTGAAACTTCAAGTTTCTAATTTCGTATTTTTTCACGTAATTATTAATACGCTATTATTGCAACAAAAAAAAAAACAATCACTTCTGATTAATTTCGCATTTTTGTCTTCTGAATGTTACTGAAATAATAATTAAACCCAATTGAATTTAATTATTATAATTCAAATGATAACTATAATTACACACAAACAAACCCAAAGAAACTCAATAATAATATAAATTATTAATATAAATAACGGTATTGTAGTATCGATTAATTACTCCAAGTAACATTAATTAGCATTAATTAATCTAGGTTAATTATATTTATTCCATCGTTCAAAAAAAATGTTGATAAAAAACTTATTTATACACAAATCATTAAAAAAAAATTATTTATTAAAAAAATAAATATATAAATTTATATAAAATATATTTATTTTAAAAATATTGAATTACTGGAATTACTTGGTATTGTAAATAAAATAAAAAATACAGCACTAACCTGATAACCTTTCTTCGATTATTGGGGTGGAGTCGTCTGGCCATTTCCGGATCGACTTCCACCAGCATTCGGTATAATTCTTCGTTTGAAAGACGATCGTCATCGTACTTCATAATTTTGGACAGTGTTGATGTCTCGTCTGTACTTTTGTCTTCGGCGTTTTCGGCTTTTCGACGTTTAACGGCGATTTCTGTTTCGTCGGAGTCTTTCCCATTGTCGATGAGTTTGGGTTCTCCGTTGTCCTCCTTGGTGAAGGGCCTTAACGATTCGTCACGAGATATCTTAATCGTCGTGTTACCAGTCGTATCATCGTTCCCAGACCGTTTCGGATCCTCGACGAGTATCTTCCAGAGCAGTGACTCGATGTAATAGTTCGTGCCTCCCACGATGATTGGCATCTTCCGCCTCGAGATTAAATCGTTTATCTAAATCGATTGAGGAACTTGGCGCATTGCCTCCCAACGAGAAGCGACAAAGCGTTGCCGACCTAAGATTCGCGAGAGAGAAAAGAACCGAAGAGGGGGAAATTCCCTTCGTTTCATTTTCCTAATAGCCGTTGTTACGAAAACGTTTAATTATATTTGTTATTCCGATTGGTTATGAGACTCGTGTGATCCTTAGCTGATGACGTATCCGTGGGCCCAATGGACCGTATCAACAAAAGTCTTTCAAAACTTGATTGCCAATCGACTGAATCAACCTTATATCAAAAAACCCAAACACTGTTGGGCAATTTTGGCTCTTCTAATTGGACAATTATTGATAACGATTGATGACCATTATTCCGATTGAATCAGACACCGAGTCTGATTGACCATTTCCCTGATTTCTGTTCTTCTATTTTTAGTTACATTTGGGGTTAAAACGATTTTTAAATTTTCATCGAAAGCTCGAATCGAACATTGGCGTTCAAGTGGCAAATCTATGAATCATTAATCGACGTATTTTTCCTCCTGGCTTCTACGAGGGAGAGGAAACAAGCCAGGAAATGATCTTGGAATTAACCAAGCAATTTCGCGGTGATTAAATCGAAAAGAAATTGGAAACGGTGGTGCTGAGGGTACTTGGATTAAAAAGCGTTCCAGAGGCGATACATGACGAATGCTCGTTAAAAAAATGATACTCGTAATTATCGCCGTTGTTACATGCGAAAACTGGACTCGTTTGGGTGCGAAGCTGAGGGAAGGAGTGCGGAGGGGGCTGCGATGAATGAAATTGTTTCTGACCTTCATGCGTGACGAGTTCACGGAGCAGCGATAACCAGCCTTAAAGGATACGATTTTCAGTGCCTTGTTTCGAAAATCCATAACGCAATAATTCGTCAATGGATCGATCTCGTCGATCATGTGATGAATCGCCATTTTCCTCTCCTCAGGTGTCACCTTCGCGGTCAGTATATCCAGACCTTTGTACACCTGGAGCAAATTTCGAGCTTTATGGAAAACGAGGTTAGGAAAATTCGTGAAAAATCGGCAATTAAGGGGTTTTTAGAAGCCGCATTTTTTTGTTCGATATTAAGATTAAAATAAAATTATTTATTAAATTTTTTTTATAAGGATAAAAATATTAATATATATTATTTTAAAAGATTAAATGATTGATTAAAATCGCCAAAATTCCAAAATAAAAATAAAATTATTTATTAAATATTTTTTTATGAGGATAAAAACATTATTATATATTATTTTAAAAGATTAAATTATTGATTAAAATTGCCAAAATTCTAAATAGTCCTTGACGAATAATTTAGTAATTAAAAATAATTAATATTCATTCATTTTAGACTTTTCAGAGTTTTCATCTGCCCACCCAACTATTCTTGATGGTTTTCAAGATCACGAAAATTTCGTCTTTTCGAACGACCCAAATCGATGCTACGAAAATTCTAACCGCACATCGTAAACCCCGAAAGCGATTCTTTCGGGCTGACGGAAGTGTGCGAATTCCCGAATAGAAACGTGAGAATTGTTTTTTTTTTTGTTCGCCTGGGTCGAAATAGGCGAACAGTCTAACGAACCCACCGAGGGCGCTCTCTTCCTACCAAGCCCGCGTTTGCTTCCAATTCCAAAAGCGTTTCGCCGTTCGCCGATTTCAAGTGGTTTGAACGTGTCGATGTGTGTTTCGAAGACGAAAACCGCTAGGGGACCGGAAACGGTGACCGGGGATTACCTGCTCACCTCCCTTCGTTCCAACGAAGGGAGAATTTCAAAATACTCTCTGAACTATTTTTACACCATCAGGTACTATTTTATCAAAAAACATTTTCAATATCGAAATAAACTGGACTTAATTTTTGCAATTAAAGCTAAACCATGTTTTTACAACGGTGAAAACGGAGGCCATTTTGGTTTTTGAAATATCGTCAAATTAAAATAGCTGACTGCCGTTTTGTTTTTCAATTGTTCCTTAAAATAAAGTTTAAAAACCTCAAAAAGCTGATCGCCATTTTGTTTTTTTTTAATTTCCCTTGAAATTAAATAGAAAAATACGAACCGCTGATTGCCATTTTGTTTTTCGAAGTATTCTTAAAATAAAACAGAGAAATTTCCAAGTTGACCATTTTTTGAAAATTTCCTGCAATTTCTTTCAAAATCAAACAAAATTTAATCACTTGTTTTCCCAAACAAGCAATCTTTTAAAAAAAGTTCTAAATCGCACGAGAACTGATTTTTGACAAGTCCATTAAAAAAACGTAAAAATTTCGTTATACCAAATAAAAATGTTATACCGCAAAAGTTTTCGATCTTAATTTGCGATTCGGTCGTCTTTCGAAGCGACGGATGGATTCCTCGTTGCGAAAGCCACGATTTTAATGAAGTCTGTTGGAACACGTGCTAATTCGAACGATGGCGGAATGGTCTTTGGCCTCGTTAGCTATTTTAATTATGTGCGACACATGTATACCCTACTGCTAGATGTATTTACGATGAGAATGATACGGGAGGGCACGGATTACAATTTTTTAGCCGCAACGTCCGGTCCGAAACTCGCCCACTTCCGTTACTTCGATTGCCGAACAGGAAATCGAATGAAACTTGGAGATAGAGAATAGCGACAAAAAAGCATAGAAACACGTGTCTATCTTTCCCGGCTCGCACAATCGCAGTGATACTCGTGTATTATTAAAGACATCAAGAGTAGACTTCAAATTGGAGAAACCACTATGACTACAAATGTTGGTCCAAAGAAATACAAAAATAAGCAAAAACAAAGCGTAGGTTAAAATTCGACGAAAATATTGGTTTTGAACATCTTTTTTCAAAAATTGAAACAAAAGATTCAATGAAAACGTATTTTTTCCCAAATTAGACAAAAAAAAGTGGAACTAAATAGATATCACTGTAAAATAAATGGACCGAGATCTCATTTTATGGAAATAAATGTTTAATTATTTAACTTATCGATTTATGGCATTAACTTTATTAACTTATTAACTTTATTAATTTTAATAATAGTTTCATCATTCAACCTCAAGTTGGATGACGCCTATTAGCTTCATGGAAACAAAAAATAAACCTCGCCATCTCAAAACCATAAATTATGTAAAAAAAAAACCACTTAATTTTTCAGTAGAAAGCCAATCTACGAAAACGAATGTTTCACGGTCGACCCATTTCTACAGATTTAAAATCAATTGTTTAAATTTTTCAAAATTGATATCAACCCAAACAAACCCAAACAAAGCCTACAAAAAAAAAGGGCAATTCGTAAAAAGTTGGCTCGGTCTTAAAAATAAAAAAGGAATGGTCCATCATTAGCTATCCAGTTGGGAAAGGAAGTAATTCGAACTTTTCGGTGGTGAGGCAAAATCTCTCCGTAACCCAAACACATGGAAATACCTGTACGAAGGAAAATGGTCATCCAGAGGGAAGGCAATGATGAAGGAGAAAAGCAGAAGGGAGCACACAGGTGGATTCTCTTCTCTCTCTCTCTCTCTCTCTCTCCCGATGTTTTTTTCACGCATGCTTCGTACGGGTTCACCTCCGCGTGAACTCAATACCCGGAGATCAGACTGTGCGGTAAGACTGCACCGATGGCGTGAGGTTTTTGCATGGGCGGGGTCTTGAAAACCGGGTTCGGTGACCGGTTTAACTTCGATTTGTTTCGCGAATGCTCGAGACGCGGCAGTCCACACAATCGGTATATAGTTGCACCCGTTGAAGAACACCGGAGAGAAAGGTAGAGATAGAGAGAGAGGGAGAGAGAAAAGAGAGAGAGAGAGAAGAGACTGTCGAGTCTCTCCAAGTGCGCGGGATAAATTGCTACGTGCAATAACGGGTATATCAGCTTCGTATATAGTTATATACGGACCAAAGGATTCTGTCGTACGAGGATGAAATTCGACGCGTACCCGATATATGCCTTCGACGTCGGAAAAAGCATCAAAAAAGTAAAAAAAAAAAAAAAAATCAAGAGTCACCGTTGATAAATTTTATTATGCTTCAGTAAAAAACTTTCGGGCGATTAAAAAAAAAATAATTTTAACAAAATAAAGATTACAAAATTCGTAATTGTATAATAATTAAATATAAGAAAAATACAAAAAAGAGCAAAATTCATCAATCTTACCGCGAGACTTTACTAACGATGAAAACGTAACTTAAAACGAAGTTTAAAAAAACTTCAAAATAAACGAAAGCCGAAAAATACTGATGTAACAGAGGAATAATAAATTAAGAAGAAACAGAGTCTTCCAACAACCGAATATGAACCAATTAATTAGAAACCAAAAATAAGTAGGTGTAAGAATTAGAAGATAAGGTGAGAGTCGGGAGATTGTAAAAAAGCGAAAAGCTGCACAGGAGGAATAAACTATACTATAGAAACCAAAAATAAATAACATTTCCGAAAAAAAAGAGTAAAAAAAAAAACGTTGAAAATCGAGAATTCAAAACTGCCGATTCTATCACGGATTCCGAAGCGGAAGAATTTTTTTCCGAACCGATCCAACTTCGACACGAAATTAATAAAAATAAAAATAAAAAAATAATAAAATAAAATTTTTTTTCAAATGAAGAAAAAAGTTCGGTGAAACGAATCGAGGTCGCACGACCGTGTGACGTCACGCCGGAACATGTATACATTACGAGAAACTCTCTCGCGGAAGAGGCCAAAAAAAAAAAAAAGTGAAAAACCACGCGTAGAATGTTATTACGCGAGATCAACGTACCCGAGGTTGTGCCACGAGTCAAGGTCGATCTTAGCGAATTTAACACGCGTTCCTCGCAATCGCGAGTTCATACGCGGAATATTAGCACTATATATCGTCTACGCTGTACAGATGTACCGCGAGAATATAGGTTGGCGTCATCGGGGTTGACGAACTTAGGGGCCTTGCAGGTTGCTCGAATTTTTTATTCTCTCCTCCTTTTGCCTTATAACACGGCTATACGTAACCGCGGATGACTGGTGATCGTAAATCGACCAAAAGAAAAAAAAAAAAAAACAAATGAGGGAACACCACGAGAATGTTTGACGCGCTCGAAAAAGCCTCGGCACTTTTCTACGCAGGTTTCTTGCGACTGAATTTCTTTCGCCTCGTTAATCGAGCTTCGATCAATTTTTTTTCAAATCTGATATTTAAAAAAAACTCATTTTTTAATTTTTCAAATTTTCTCTCGAATTAATTACTTTTGACAAATAAAAATTAATCGATTATTACGTAAATAAAATAGTGAGTTTATTAATTTACCTTCACTAGCGATTTATAATTCCGTGTTTTTTTTTAAATTATTTTTCAAAATGCGATTTCGATCTCAAAAACGAAAGAGAGAAAAAGATAAAATGTTTTCGAAGATGATGATCGATCTTAACGTAGATAGAAATGACGCCAGCTATTACGGTAACGACCGGTAAGGTAGAACAATTAAAGCGACACTTTCGCTTTTTTCTCACGTAGAGGAAGCGATAATAAAAAAAATAAATTAAAAAAAAACAAAACCAAAAAAAAAAATTCGCATTACTTTTCTATGCGCGTCACGTAAGTGTCACGAAAAACTATTGGACATTCGAGAATCGCAACGCGTACGAAACGGTCACGTGTACGCCCTCGGTTCTTCACGTGCCCGCCTGAGTATCATTTTTTTCCTACGCCAGAATTATCTTCCTTTTCGTTCCGCATCCTTTTTCTTTTTTTTTCTACTTTTTTTCGTTGCCGTTTTTATTCTTCGAGCGTTACACGAAAGAGCGATCACGTTTCCTTGCCGGTACTCGATAATCGATCGATCGAATTATCGTTAAATTCCCCGTGACAAATTGTTCGGACGCGTGATCAGGGCCTTGAATTCGTAGTCGTCTTCATACTCGGGCAAAATCGAAGTATTTCCAAGCGCGTGTAGAGCGTGTAAAAAAAAACAATAAAAAAATTTTCTCTCAATTTTCAAAAGCCGATTTTTCAATCTTCATTTTCACCGTTATGTAATTTTTTTATTTTATTTTCTATTTAGTTCAATTATTTTTTATTTACTGTACTTTTATTTTTCATTTTATTTTATTTATTATTATTATTATTATTATTATTATTATTATTAATCGGATTTTTTCAAAGAAATTTTGAACAACGAGAATTAGTTGAAGAGTATTTGAAGGATTGACAGTTGTCAACTGTCAATATCGATCAACGACTGATAAGTTCCTGCGAGTGGAAAGTGAAAGTGAAAGGCTGATAGTGAAAGTCGAAAAAAAGGAAACGAAATGACAAACTTAATTGGGTGTTTGTTGAAACGAGAATTAATATTTTTTTAAAAACGGCTGTGGGGATAAGAAAATCGAAAACTCAAAGGTTGGCAAACTCGTCCGTTTCGCGAATGCTCAATTCTTTTTTTGGGAACAGACGAGCGTGGGAGTACCCCACACGTGGCTCTACACTAACAAATCAAAAATGTCGATGTATCACCGACCTAGACCAGTTTTAATACCCTGCGACTTAAAATATATTCCAAATTCCGTTTTATCCAATTCGATGTTCCGCTCAACCGGCTGAAACCGAATTCGAAGTCCGCTTGGACCCATCACGCGAACTTTGCGATATAACCTCAAATGAATCACGTGAAGACACCGCACGATTAAAAGATTCGACCTGGGGTCCGACCACGTTTTATATATGTTTTTGGGGTCGATGAAACCGAATCCGAAGTCCATTTAATCACATCGCTCAAAATTTGCCCCATAACCTCAAATGATTATAATATTATTATAAATTTGATATGACTCAAATAATTACAACCTTATAATTAACCTATCCTCAAAAATCCAAACGATAAACTTTGAAATTGAAAAAAATATTTTTAAAAAAATATTCCGAAAATATTCCATATTCAAAACGCGGGTTGAGGAATAATTGAAATGTCCGAACGTGAATGAATATTATCTCTGATAATCCGTGTTGAACGAAAACGTATGCGATACAGCACGTGCTGAAAAAAAAAACGAAACCAAAAAAACCGAAAAACGTATAATTACTAAGCACGAGACAAATCAACTTGGCAGGAAGTAGAGACCAATGTCCAAGTCTTTCTCACTCCCTCTATATCTATATAATATATTTATAGATATACAGCAAACTTCCTAATCTACGAAGTTTCCTCGGTTCGTTTGAGGTTTCCGCATATTTATTCCTTTTTTGTACTTTTAAATGTATTTAACGTATTATTGGATAAACATTTAAAAAATCGTCAAAGATTTGAGAAATGATAATTCTTGATAGAATAAATGATTATTTTAAAAATCTTTAATTATAATTTTTTAATTATTATTCGAAATTTTTTATTGGAATTTTGTAATAATTTTGAAATCTTTGGAAGTGAATCCTCACAAATTCCGAAAATATTTAAAGTTCGAAACAGTTAAAATTGAAATACTGATATCAAATAAAAAACTCGGAAGAATGTCATCCAACGGTTTTTCAGGTTTCGTTCCGTCGAAATATTTTCGTTGAATTGAAAATTCGTGATTCGACTATACGAACTATAATTATGAAATCGACTTTCACTGTTACAATCGTCTTCTAAAATCTTACGATGGATAACTATTCGTCATTCTGGTTTATTTTCCAACCACGATTCTTTCACGTGTTGAATTTCCTTTTTTTTTTTCGACGTCCCTTCGATAAAGGGAATCAAGGCGAACCGCCTGCTTTCTAAATATTTCTACACCAATATCATTCCAAATTAATTAATAATTGTAAATTAAAGCTTTCCAACTATTTCTAAATCGATAATTTTCCAAAAAAAAAAAAAATTGATAATTCTAAATTAATGCTTTCTAAATATTTCTAAAATAATCCAATAAATGTTAAATCTTGAAATATTTCTTAACCTTGAAAAAACAATAAAAATCGTTCTTCCGCACAATAAACGTAATTATTCGCTTTTTATCGTATTGAAAAAAGTAAACACTCGAAATTTTGTTAATTTCGGGTCTTTCGAAATTTGGAAACATTTCAACGTTCTCGTTATTTTTCCAAACTTTTCCGAAGTCTTGTTTGATCAGCTTTTAATGTTGTCCTTCGTAAAGAGGAGCCTCGCGAAAGTACGGTGGAATAATAATAACAATGATGATAAAAATTCATCACTGAAAACGAAAAAAGTTACGTATTCCGTCGTGGGCCAAACAAAAGAACTGGAGAAGCGATAGGACTCAAGGTCTCGTCGCACGGTGGTGGGGAAGTCAGGGCGGTATGAAAACACGTGTTATTGATAAACACTGTATTTATAACGGTGGAAAGGGCAGTAACCATGGAATCCCATGTCCACGGGAACGCCGACCTTGATGACCCGATAGACACGTGTCTCCGATACGCTTATTCGTTTCGACGTAAAAAAAAAAAACATAATTCACCGCCATGCTAATTTCGATCGATATGAAGATGCTTTTCCCATTTCCACTTTAACATTATCCAAAGTATCCGTAAAAATTGCATTTTCATGTCGATTCCAAAATGTTTGTTTAAAAAATCGTCAACAATAATTATAATTATTATTCTTCATTATTATTGGTTTTTCTAGTGAGAATTATTATTATTTATCATATTAATTAATTATAAGAGTAGAATAAATAATAATAATAATAATAGTTTTTATTATTATTAGTTTATACTTATTAATAATAATTAATATTAAATATAATATTAATTATTATTATTAATATAATCATTAAAAATATTTATTCCGTAAGAATGATTATTAAATAATTGTTAAATATTCATTATTATTATTATTATTTACTATTATTGATTGTTATTACACCTTGACAAAAATAATAATGCTTTCAATTGTTTGTTTCCTGAAACAGTTGAAAAAAATCCAAAATCGTCCTAACCTAAAATAAATGTTGCGAGGGGTAGTATATCATATACCAAGAACGAAAAAAAATTTTCGTTTGTTTGGGTTTGTGTGGGTTACGGAAAAACGAAAGATATTACAAAATCGCAAAAATTATAAGAATCGAAAAGAGAATTTCGCGAAGAATCGTATGGCTCGGGTTTAACCTCAAAGGAACACGCGGGTACGAAAACAGTGCAGATGGGCGAAACGAGCGATGCACGCGGTGGTTTTGTTTGTATGGTAGAGGGGAGAGGGAAGGGGGGCGTGATACACACGACTGTGCCGAGAGACGAGCGAGAAAGCCGTCGTTTACATCGAGCTCAAAACTACAGGCGAAACGATAACGAAAAATTGACTTACCTGCATGCTATCGGCGGATATAACTTCAGCGGAAAAACGTTGAGCAAGTTCGATACCCAAACGAGATTTTCCGGATCCGGTTGAGCCGAGAATCACGAGAATCGGCATACGCGACATCCTCGATGAAAAATCTTTCACCATTACTGTCAGTGAGGAGACGAGAGGCACGTACGCGCATGCGCGTGAAAGTTTCGCTTGGCGTTCACGGCGTTGCGATCGCCCGACCGCGTCGCACAATCCGCGACCGATATACAACACGAGCTCGGAGTGGGGGTTACCCCAGAGAGAATAGACTCGAGAGCCGTCGCCTCCTCGCCGCGGAGAATTTTACCGCCCGCTTTTTTTCGTCCAAGCTTCCAAAAATCATCGACCAACAACGAATTTTCGTGCAAAATTCAATAAACGATGAGTCGAATTAAACGTCGATCGGGAATCCGAGGCGACTATTGGTACTCAATAAGACGGAGCTTCCGATTGGCCGCGAAGCTCCAATCAGAAGAGCCGACTGAAAAGGAGGGAGTTTCAAAAGAGAAAATAAACGGAAAAAAGGACAAAGCACGATTGGGCAAATAAAACAATCGTTGCTAGATATTACGCTGCTTTTATTGATGCGATAAGATACTTTGAAATATAAATGTCAAGGAACTTTCGAACCCCACTGTTGTTTCTTTTAAATATCATTTTTGGAGGACAAGCAGAAATGTTTCGCTATATTTTCTTTCTTCACTCTGTTTGTTTTCGTTTTTTTATTTATTTTTTTATTGAAAGTTGTGTATATATATATGCTTATAACGAATATATGTATATAATATACAAAATTCTCTGTGTGTGCACGCATACATATTTATATAAGCATATATATGTATGCGTTGTAAAAAAAAAGGCAGATGGCTTTCGAAATCGGAATTTCCAGATAGGATCGAAAACCGAAAATCGTACCGGCGACATCTCCAATCCCATCTTCGAGTTTCACGTTCGTCCTTTTTTTTTTTTCTACGATCTCGGGACGCTTGGTCACGCAACCTCGGACATTCATATTCAAGCGCGCGTCCAAAGACATAAATATACAGGGTGTTCCACGACGGTATGTCATCCGTGATATGGGGGGTTGGAGGTAAAGTTCTGATACAAGTATGTATGTCATATCGCAGGTCCGTGTCGATGTATTTCTACACCTTCAACTCTACATTTCTAGGGAAAAATGTAAAAAAAAAATTCTAGAAAAGTTTTTTTGCATTTTCCCAGTCTAATTTTGTACTTTCGGAAAAATTTCGGGCATATTCGTAATCAGCGGAAAATTTCCGATTGAATAGACCCTTTTAAGAGTTTGAAAACGGAAAAAAATATTTTTCGACTTTCCCGGCCACTTTTCCGGAATCTCAAAAATCACGAAATTTCAAAAGGTCGTAGGGTGAGCTTCTTATTAGCT
>JAPYZJ010001778.1:0-40712 GCA_030522765.1 Ophioninae sp. B BG-2022a
CCGGGACCCATACATGCTTATATCAATCGTCTTAGAATTTCACCCTCTACCTCCCATTTCAAGGATGACATTCTTAGCTGGGACACCCTGTATATATATTATCCTGGTGGGGTTCTGCGATCTGCGGTGTGTGATCCGGGCCATTAGCTAAAGCCTCCCTCCTTTATTCGCTATTTCGCTCTTTCCACCCTCTCCCATTCTATCACTACCCCTCTAGCAGTCTGTCTTCCTTTTCTGCATTTTCGTAACGTAGGAACAGCACGAACGGGCCTGTGGCGCGAAGAGAACCGTTATACGTGAAGATTGGCCGACTGCTCGTGGTCTGTTTGTGGTGATGCTTTTTGCACCGACTCACCAACGACTCAGTCCCTACTAACTCCGTCACTTGAATCCGCGGCACGTGCGTTTTCACGAAGATTTCTCTTCCTCAGAAGCTTCGATGTCTCCTTTTTGCTCTTTCACTTTTACCATCCCTCAATCTCTGTCTTTTCTTGATTCACTCTCTCTCTCTCTCTTGGTCTCTTCCTGTTACTTTCAACCTCGAGCTACCGTATCAGCTTTTAGTCCTCTTTCGTGGGCCCAATGGATTGATCGGAAATGCGCTATCTTGTTGACAAACCCAAACAAACCGTAGCAAACCTACACCCAAACAAACCCAAACAAACCTTAGCAAACCTACACCCAAAGAAATCCTAGCAAACCTACACCCAAACAAATCCAGACAAACCCTAGCAAACCTACACCCAAACAAACCCAGACAAACCCTAGCGAACCTACACCCAAACAAACCCTAGCAAATCCACACCCAAACAAACCCTAGCAAACCAACACCCAAACAAACCAAGATTTCTCTTCCTCAGAAGCTTCGATGTCTCCTTTTTGCTCTTTCACTTTTACCATCCCTCAATGGTACCATCCTCAATCCCTCTTTTCTTGATTCACTCTCTCTCTCTTGGTCTTTTCCTGTTACTTTCGACCTCGAGCTACCGTATCAGCTTTTAGTCCTCTTCTGTGGGCCCAATGGATTGATCGGAAATGCGCTATCTTGTTGCCAATGAAAAGAAAAAAACAACGTCTATTAGGATATCTTGTGCCAACAAGATTCCGTTGAGGAGGGTTCAGAGGGCGATCAATCGAGACTATCTTTTACCTTCCACGTTCACCTTTAGACCTTCCCTTAAAGAGGGCCACACCCGGGACAAAACTTCGACGCAGCCTCGGCTCGCCTCGGTAAAACAAAATTACTGCGAGCTACGACTATTTACCGCGATGCAACATTGTCTAGCGTCCGGTAAGCTTTGACTAAGGTTACCATTTCGAAATTTGAAAAGTCCTGACAAAACGCCAGACATTTTAATTAAAGTCCGGATATTGTAGTCACAAAATACGAACATTATCCACTTGGTTGCAGTGGTACGGTAGGTATGTCAGATCATTGATGATGATTTAATAGAACCTTAAAATTATGAGGTGTGAATAATTCTACAAGAAAAGTGTGAACGAATGGGAGCTGCTCCTTCAAGTATCTGGCACTGGAAGATTTTTAAAAGTAATATACGGTACCGAAAACTAGCGATAGGTTTGATTATTTTACGTTTTGAAGAAAATATTTCATGTTCTAACTAGTTGATTGTTTGGAGACTGAAAATTTTAGAACCTGAGCCTGAGTATGTTGAAAATGAATGTTGCCAAAGTCTGGACAAAGGTCTAGAAGTCCGGACATGTCCGGAGAAATCCGGACGGATGGTAACCCTAGTCTCGATGGGCCTTCGTCTATGAGTATATATACGTACATGGGTCGTTCTTCTTTTTAACCTACAATATAACGACGTTTTTCTGTTTTTTTTTTTTGGTTTTTAAACTACACATAATTGTGACTTCTGTGGGATTAAAAAAAAGTTGCTTCTATGCTTTCATTACGACTAATTAAAGTTTCCTTTCGGGCTAATAAAAATTCTTTTTTAACATCGGTTTTTTAAAAAATAGTGTGACAGGGTGGCCTTTTTCTGTGGAGACCACATTTCCGTTTACCACTCTGTTACGGCATTCTGGTTAGAGAAAATGAAAAATAACATAATATTAATAGATAAGAAAATATGGACGTTTATTCGAAACAAACCCAAACAAACCGTAAATATCAATACTCCAACGCGATGCCATAATAAGACGAAGCACATACTATTGTAGGTTAAAAAGAAAAACGACCCACATACCTACACACTGGAAATTTTGAGATGTGCAACGCCCCGGAATTCGCCGGAACTAAATGTTACAATTGTCGGACGACATTTTCTCGAAATCGTAAACAAATACCTACGAGTTATGGTTTCCCATTGATCTCCTAAAATATGTGACAGAATCAAATAGTCGATGTCCCAAAGGGTGTGTTTCGAATATGGCTACGCGGCTCTTCTCCCCTCCAAGTCGTGATCCTAACCGAGCCTTTTTATTTTACCGCATTTCCATCACGATGCTCACGTGGAATACAATCTGTAATTTTTTTTTCTCGATTCGATTTTTTTCGGAAGAAAAATAAACACCGGAGAAACGTACATATATTTTTTTCGAAAATGTCACATATACGGACCAGTACGATGAAATTAAATTCTGCATGTTCAAGACACAACGAAAATGGTTCGTTGGAAATTGATTGGACGCCTAAGCCGGAATTGAAATGAGGGTGATTTAATTTTACTTGTCACTAATTCATTTAAACTTAAAGCTGTTCTAGCCTTATACGAATTTAAAGATTAATTGTTTTATATTGTATTATTGTATGAACCTTCTCAATAAACATACTTAACTTTGGGTTCAATTTCAGAAGGTTTGACTGTCTAGAAATCGTGATATTTGTTGTAAAAAATCGTCTTTTTTTATAACTTCCTATAAACCCTCGTGTCTTAAGGTTGCGATTATTACCATTAAATATCTCGATTACCAAATGGTAAAACCTTTTAAAATTTTGTATACATTATAATATGTCGCTTAAAACGATTCACGTAATTTTTCAAACAATTATCTTTCAAAAATTGTACGTGATGATTTTGCTTTTACTTTACATACCCTATTGTGATTATGGTGCAACAACATCATTAATAATCACTAAACATTTTAAGAATATATTCGATACTGGTGAATTTATGGAAATCCATATTCATTTTGTTTGTTTCGGTTTAACTTTACCGGTAATTTAACTAGCTCTGTTTTTTTCGTGTCGAAACAAGAGTATTGGCACGTAGGACTATTTACCACGCAGTAGATGCAACAATGGCTGAAAATTTCTAGAGTGATTTTCGAGACTGTCTACGACTGGAAGAACTCGCGAAGTTTCACACAATGGATCGTCATTGGGGTGGAAGCGTTGATTAGCGAAATAGAGTGATGGCTGAGATATAACCGTTTAATGTCAACAATCAATGTTGCAAGATCTTGATGCTTCGGACTACAAATCGTGTACGTGTCAAGCGTGGCACTTTTCTTTTTTTTAATCTGTTCGTGCAAGTCACAATGATGAGGGTGGATGAAGAAAAACTGCAGCGTTTTTTTCGCGTGGTTCTATGTGGTATTTATATATATACACATGCATAAGTATACAGGGTGTCCCAAAAAACCAACGATAAAATTGCATTTTCTGACAGGTCAGCTGATGATAATCCAGAATAGTTAAAAATGACTTCATCAAAAGTGTCGTATTATTGAGTCTTAAGGCTTAGAAAATGTTTAACTTAAAGCAGTTTTTCCTATATCACAGATGCAAATATGGATATTTTTTTATCTGCATATTTCTAAAAACTCACGCTATCAACAATAAACAAATGAACACACTTTGTCCCGGAAACAGTGCACTGTATGACAGTTCCCCGAAACCAAAAACAGCCAAATTCAAACCCAAATAGACTCAGACACACCGAAATAAACCCAAACAAACCCCAACAAATCCTAGCAAACCTACACCCAAACAAACCCAAACAAACCCTACCAAACCTATACGCAAACAAACCCTAGCAAACCTACGCCCAAACAAACCCAAACAAACCTTAGCAAACCTACACCCAAACAAACCCTAGCAAACCTGCACCCAAACAAACCCTAGCAAACCTACACCCAATCAAACCCTAGCATACCTACACCCAAACAAACCCAAACAAACCCTAGCAAACCAACACCCAAACAAACCCGAACAAACCCAAACAAATCCAAACACTGCCCCCCCCCCCAAAATACACACATACCCATCTTTCTAAATTGCAAAATTAATTCAATTTATTTTGCATGTATTTATTTAGTTATCGAAATGTCGATTCGAAATAGCTAGAAATATTCGTCGGGCAACTGTAACTCCAATCTACATTGTTTAGTGGATTCTTATTGGTAGCACGATCTTTTAGTAATATTCATACAAAAATGTTCTATATTTTCAGCTGTGACAGGTAAAATATTGCTTTGAGACATTATTGAATGGAAATTTTGGCAAAAATATAATGACAAATGAGGAAATCATCGATTTAACAGTTTAAATCATTTTATACATGTATACACTTGCAAATATCTAATTTAATAATAAATAAGTATTTAGAAATTTTTATTGTTTATTTTCGTCAATTATGGAAGAAAAATTCAACGATATTGACACGCACTTGACTGAGGTTTCGTCAGTGATAGTACATCTGTTCCAACTGTTCAACGAAAAAATATTTTCAATTTTTAATTTTAATTGATACGTTAAGGTCGTTTTATTGTGATAAATAATTTCGAATACTCAATGTAAATCGAGTTTTTCCATGATTGCTGATCAATTAATGTTTTAAATAAATCTTTATATATTTATGTATTGACATCCAAGACAATCCAACTCCAGAACGAAGTCTATTTATTTAAAATATAGTCTGATCAATCGTTTGATCCCAAAATTTTCATTTTTAAATTAAGTTCGATTTTTTTTGCAAAAATTAACATTTGCAGGAGCTGTTTTCCCATAAAGGACCATGTAAAATTTATATGTTCATAATTACTCAATTAATCAGTAAAAAATCGTAAACAATTCATGTAAAAACTACTCAAAAAAATTATAAATCATTCACGTTTATAACTACTCAAGTAATCATTTAAAAAATCTTAAATCATTCATTCAAAAAATCCTAAATAATCCCTCCATTCTACAAAGAACCTCCATATCTGAAAATTTCAAGAATTTTGCTACTTTTTCAATGTCCATCCGGTAATACCTCGAGTCAAAAATTGTCACGAGTTTCAAAAAATGCAAATATCTCTTAAACAATGACACTGACGTCAAATTTGATTATTACGTATAATCGTGCCCTAAGCTGTCAAAATAATCGACATTGCACTTAGTTTTCGAACCATATATAAAAATTTCAAGAATTTTAATAATTCTTACAATATCCATATCCGGTAATGCCTAAAGTCACACATTTTTACGAGTTTCAAAAAAATGCAAATATTTCTTAAACGATGACACTTCAACTGACGTCACATTTGATTATTACGTATAATCAAGACCTGGGCTATCAAAAAAACCGAAATTTAAACTAGATTTTTTGAACACCCAATATACGTGTACACCTATAGTAGCTATACGTATATGTGAATCCTTGCAAAAGCGCGGTAGTCTCGCGTGATTCGTGAACATAATACGCGAACCAAAGGTGGCAGCGGCCATGTAATAGCCCGGTCGAGATAATGGCACAGTTTGTGGAGAAACAGTCTGAGGAAGGGGGAAAGGGTAAAGGGTAGTTACGAGGGTGAGGATGATGCAAAAGTACTGCTCTAATCGTAGGCACCCACAGAGCGAGAAAGCCAGATAGAAACAACGGTAAAGAAGGAGGGGATGATAAAGGGCAGTGGCGTGGTGGAGGGAGAGAGAAAGAGAGAGAGAGAGAGAGAGAGATAGACAGAAAAGGGGTTCCCAGTTAGGGATCGAGTTTCTGCGCCGTGTAATAACCGAGGCCCTATCAAACATTGATTAGGACCCTAAACCACTCGCAATCGAGGAAAGCACGTGTGCGGGCTGCGAGTGCCTCCATTAGAAAGATTAAGAGAATTGTGGCAAACTGTTTCAAATTCCGTTATCCGGCGTGCCGTAGCAAAAGATTTTCTTCTGAGGGCGCCACGTATACACGTGAGCTGAGCTGTGAAATTGCATGTTCATTTCTTCACCAAGGTCGAGGGAGGGGTGGGGGAGGGTTGAGGGAGGGGGGAGGGTTGAGGGAGGGGGGAGGGTTGAGGGAAGGGGGAGGGTTGAGGGAGGACCTCTGACCTCTCCAACTCTCTCATCTCTGGTTGATAAAGGAATCAGGCAAATTGCTGGCAGCCACAACAGTGGAAAGAAAGCTCCTTTTATCTCTTTCGTGTATGTAGGTACTGTAGGGATATGGGATGTGTGAGTATTTTGCAAAATGTCTGTTTGAGGAGGTTCTCGATTGTTACGGGTTCCAAAAAGAGGTGTTGGTTTTTTTAGCCGTTTTTGTAGGATTAGGTATGGGAGGGAGAATTTTTTCATTACTTGGGAAAATAAGGGTGTTGGGGCACTTTTGGAAGGACGGCAGCCCTTAGTGGGCCATATTTCATAGAGCGTTTTTTCTAGAAACCAATTTTTTTTTAACTGGTGCAGACGTTAAGTCGAGCAGTCGTAGTCGGGTGTGCAAAGTTTTTGCACGAGGATTTTGAAAAATGTATGGTTGTGGTTTTTTTGGGAATTACTATGGTGTGGAGCATCTTGGATGAAAATATTTTGGTGGCGATAATACTTTTTATTTTCAAATGTGGCGATGTTTTGAAAAATAAACAAAAAGATGTACGGATTCGTTTAGGAGGTCGCACACTCTCCCTCCTCGACCGCCGATCAAGATGATAGTTTCCCATTGATTTCCTAAACGGCTCTTCGGAATTTTATGAAATTTGATCAGACAATGTCAAATTGATAGAGGAACAGTTGTCTTCTTCCCAAATTAATCAAATCGAAAAAAAAATTACAGATTGTATTACCACGCGAGCGTCGTGATGGAAATGCAAATGGCCAGAACAACGTCTGTAGCTTTACTTTGGTTAGGTCGGTATGACAGATCGGGATAGCAGATACCCATGGATTTCCTAAACGGCTCTTCAGAATTTCATGAAATTTGACCAGACAATGTAAAATTGATAGACGAACGACTGTCTTCTCCCCAAATTTATCAAATCGAAAAAAAAACAATTACAGATTGTATTACCATGCGAGCGTCGTGATGGAAATGCGGTAAAATAAAAAGGTTTAGTTAGACTCACGAGTTGGAGGGGAAAAGAGCCGCGTAGCCAAATTCGAAACACACATTTTGGGACCTCAACCATTTGATTCTGTCACATATTTTAGAAGATCAATGGCAAACCATAACTCGTAGGTATTTTTTCACGATTTCGAGAAAATATCGTCCGACATTTGTGACATTTAGTTCCGGCGAATGCCGGGGCGCTGCACATGGGTATGTAATGATTCAGATCAGCCATAAAATATTCTTATTAACAAAAGACAAGCTTTTTTTTAACGACCACTAACTGCATTTTATAATTTCTCCACGAGTCTCGATTCCATGCTGCAGAAATGATTGCCCTTGGTCGTGCATAAAGCGCGCTCGGCTTCACGAGCGCTCGGGGCATTTTCACCGCGTCGATTTCAATTAAAGAACATAAATAAATTCGCAGGGATCGATATTTACGATGACCTTTTTTGACTAACCATTCGTCAATACACAAACACCTAAGCATTTGTTTATATAAAGACAGATTTTCAATTCAATCCAACAGAAAAAATATTTGACCCTAAAAAAATTATATTTTAACTCAAAATAAATCAAATGTCTAGTCATCAGATGACGTTATCATAGATTTTTATTCAAATGAACAAATGTATTTGTTCATTTGAATTTCGAATTTTGTTCATTTGATTATTGAATAATTTCAATAATCTAATTAAATAGGAATTTTTTGGTAATATGAAAAATTTAGTTTAACCAAATATAAAAAAGAAACCATATAGACCCATCTAGTCAATATCAATATTTTTGATTTTCAGTATGGACAGAAAAATTGCTAATCACTAATGAATGATTTTTCTCGATCGAGGACGTGTCGAAGATTGACATAACCTCAAAAATTCCTTAAAATCATTCATCTCATCGCCTGTCAGGTTTTTAAAAATCAAGTATATTTTTACATAACAATATAAAGCGATATGATGTACATATCATAAAAATGATAATTTCTGTATATTTCCTATGTATTGTAATAATAATAAAATAAAAAAGGGACCACTATGATGCCCCCTACTTAAGGGCATGGCGAACATCGACATAACCTCACAAATTTTCGAAATCCGTTTTCTCAGCGTCGATTAAGTTTACGACGAAAAATCGAGCATCATTCTTTGTAGAATTTACAGAAACAGAAATAGACGCTTGAATTTTACGATAAAAATGTTTCGACCTTGAGAAATTGCGATTTTTAAATTTCCACTATCTCGCACTCGTGTGTCACGTGGTACGTCTTCGACATGTCCTTAAATGGGTTCCCTATATTAACAGGGATACCACTATGGTGCCCCCCATTTTAATACTAACATATATGAACCTTGATAAACAGGGGTTCAAATATGTCATCTACCTTTCTCGAACTCACGTATAACGTGATACATCTTTTGCATGTCCTTAAGGAGCAGAAAGAGGAATGTGCAGAGGAGCGAAAATGTCCGGGGAAGAGAGCATGAAAGAAACGTTACAGGGCCGCGAAATAGTTGGCCAATGTCGTTCGTTTCAGGGTGCGAAAGCTGGATCGTTTTCTATGACGGGGGAGAGGCAACGAAGAGAGTCGAGTGAGAGAACGAAAGGGTGGAAGAAGTAGGAGAGAGACGTGGGGAAATAATGCGTGGGTTCGCGGGCCAAGGGGTGGTACACCCCCGTGGGTCCCGACAAAATTACAATTTGGGCATGTAATTCCGTACTGGAGAAATGGCCTTCACATACCACTGGTGAGTATAGGGCATGGCTGTATAAGGCAAAGTGTGCGACGTAAAGAGACGCGAAGAGAGCGAATGTGGGAGGGGTTGTGACCACCCAGGGATCCAAGAGGAAAAGGGATAGAAAGAGAGAGAGAGAGAGAAAACTGACTTTGCTGGGCAGGGGGTTGGTGCGGCAGGTTGCACGGGATAGCTAGGAAGGGTAGGATTTATCAACAGCTCGTTCCGTACTAACTAGACGTGGGGGTTTACGTGGAGAAACTCGAAAGATATTGCATCAGCGCTAGCTGATGATAGCGCGAACACGACGACGGCGACGAAGACGACGATGCTGCATTAAATTGCATCCGGTCGTTGGTTGGAATTTAGACTCCTTGGTGTCGTAACATGGCCCACCCTTCTGGAACCCACCTACGTCACTACTCCAGCTTAACCCGGTGGCCTCATCCGTTTGCCAGACATTCGTCCTGTCTCATCTGAGCCTTCCGGATTGAAGCTAAGCGGCTGAGTGTCGACGAGCCTACAGTTGGGCCGGAAATGACCGTGAAGAAGTTGGGAGATATTGAAGTATTACTGGAGAGGTATTTAAAAATTACCAGAGTTGAGTTTTTTGGGAAGTTGGAACGTCTGTTCCAACTTTGATGGACACGACTCCATTCATGTAGAAACTGACGTAAAAGTCTGGTAAGCTTGGATTTTGTTTATTTTGTGTTTGCATCTTGTTGCTTCATGTAGTTAGGGCTCAGAAATGGCGCGCAGGTAAAAAAACTCCGGGGTCGAAACCCTACGTCAATTACCAACAAGAGGACATGCAAAAGCTATGGATGCAGTTCGGACAGGGATGTCGAAGAAAAAAGCTACAGAAACTTTCAAAGTGCCTCGACCTACGTTAGTACGGAAGATGCTTGGAAGAAGAAATCAATTGTTTACAATAAACAATTTATTTTATATAATAGTGGTATATTAAATAGTTTAACAGATTTGGTTACATTATTTATCGTGCTTTCCAATTTTCATTCGGTAAAATAGATACGTATACTGTAAAATATACATCAGTGAAATTCCAGTTACATTTTGAGGAGAAATTTGACCACCTATCATGCAAAGTAAGCGATTTGCTCACAAAAGCAATATAGTGTCCAAGAAGCCCCAACAACTGGGCTACTTGAACACTACTTTTGTATATTTTTAACCTTCCACGTATCGAATATTTTGAGTAATTTACGGTAGCTATGTACTTCTCACGGTCAGCTTTATTTGTTCTCTTTGAATGCCAAAAAATGTGGAAAAAGGTATCCAAGTAGCCCCATTTAACGGTACTCGCTTTGGCCAATCCTTGGAGAGCCACACAAAACCTGCATTTTTTCATCAAGTTGCATAACGATCGGCTGATCTTAATCGACAATAGCTATTATTACACTCTCAATGCAGTCAGTTTGGATTTCTTCCTTACCTACCTTTCCAAAGAATTTGGGAGACATTGAAGTATTGCTAGACAGATATTGAAAAATTGCCATAGGTGAGTCTATTGGGAAGTTGGAACATCTGTTCCAACTTCCCAACGAAAAGTTGGTCAGTGAAAAAACCTCGAACAAACACATGCCAATATCATCGAATTTAACTTCAGTTATTAATTAAAGGTGGAAAATTGACACCGGCAAGTGTTCATTTATTATTAAACTAGCTATCCAGGTCAACTTCCTACCACCTAAAATTGATTTTATTGTAACTCTTCACTATCGATTATTAACCCTAATCATCATTCCAACTCCAATTCAATGACCCGGCGTTTCTGCACTATATTTTCGAGTGCACAGTGTGTATACTGGGTCTTTTAGGGAACAGTTGGGTTTACAGAGTTTTCTAGGTTTCCAAAAATATCTGAACTAATTCTAGGTTCCTTATTAAAGTCTCTACTACGTGACCCACCAGCTACGAAATTCAAAAGTTTAAAACCGTTGTTGATAAAAATTAAACAAAATTAAAATTATAAGAGAGAAATTTTAATTTCAAATTTTAACTGTTCCTTTAGAGACCTAGTATACAGACCCACGATTTTATCAATCCTCAATACGCAAACTTTTGAGTA
The DNA here is from genome assembly GCA_030522765.1 of Ophioninae sp. B BG-2022a. Classification (NCBI taxonomy): domain Eukaryota; kingdom Metazoa; phylum Arthropoda; class Insecta; order Hymenoptera; family Ichneumonidae; species Ophioninae sp. B BG-2022a. The sequence continues at coordinate 11,097 of JAPYZJ010001778.1, forward strand.
CTTTGGAACACCAGCCTGTCATCGACACAGTCATGAACCTCCTACTTCCATAAGCATTTTCTCAATCTCGTCCCTAAATTCCAAAATTACTATCCATCGATACGTAAATTGGTTTTCGGCTGTATCAGTCCAGATTTTTTGTTTTTCGTGTTTTTGTTTGTTTCGTATGTTTGAACAGTTGAAACGATCTTTTTTTTTTTTCTTTCGCTACGTAATTTGGATGATTCTCATCCTCGTGGACCGAAACGCGACTCGTTCAGTTTACGAGAGAGAATATAGGAAACTCACGGTTCGCATGACAAAACGCGAGTTATATAAACGTTCATCCATCGCGAGAGCCATCACGGAAGCAAATGAGATTGCCAACTAGTACACCGTATCCTCCAATACTATCGGTTTTCGGGCATCAATCGATTTTTCTATTTTACTCGTCACATACGTGGCCACTCGTACTCTTACCCATATATGTGACCATAAATCGACTTGTATGTAGTATTCTTGATTTTGACGTTCTTTTATTTACGATTGTGTTCGATTCTCGTAAATATAGATATATCCACCTGGAAACATACGTATACACGAACACTCGCGCTAACCCAAACAAATCCAAGTGTATGTACTGAAACAACCAGGTTCTCCCCTGAGTGAGAGAAACATCAACTATACCTCCACTCGAGAGCGAGGAACTCCATGATGCAGCGGAATAAGAGCATATAAAAAAGCCGATTATATTGATATATATACATAGGTGCTAATGTATATGTGTATATATACAGGGTGACTGGTAATATGACCATTCTTTCGAAGGGGTCATTCTAGAGGTCATTAAAAACAAATTTGACTTAATCAAGTAGCTTTTAATTGTTATTAATTAAATAAATTCAATTGCTATTTATTTAATTGCTATTAATTAATTAAATAATTGCTATATAATTGAAATTGAATAATTGCTGCGCCACGGTGGCTTAACGGTTTTTATCATTTATCAACCTTGTCACCAAAAATTAATAATTTTTACAAATACTTTGATGTTAATATTCAATTGATGGTTTTCTGAAAGCTGATGAATGGTTGATGAAGATACGCATACTCAAAATTCGCATAATCTAAGGAATGAAATCTAATTAAATTAAATATCTGTTATTAAAAATGATTTGTTATTGAAATTTGTGAATATCGGGCATACATTTTTTTAAATGTTATTATTCATTTGTCAGTTTTCAGAAAAGTATTGGATGAGTCAATATTGACTTGTAAAAATATTATTAAAATATAATGAATATAACAAAATCATAATTAAAATAATTTAATATTTTTTAAAATTGTACTCTCGATAGAGTGGAGTATTTTTTTACATGATTTGTTTTTGGTGAAAAAAAAAAATTATTTAAATTTAGTTGGAAAATAGTCAGAAAATTTTGAAAAAATAGTCAAACCATAATAATACAGTAATTACTGTATTTTTAATTACTGCAGTAGGTGATGAGACTTAATTTGATTAACATGATTTTTAGAATCGTTGATAAATCCCCATTTAGAAATAGGTCGAATTAGTGGTCACCCTGTATATATATGTGTATGTATATATATAAATTAGGTAGACTATGGCAACATGTTATTTTCACGTTTCGCTCTATCTCCCTCACTCCCGTATCTCTCGACTCTCACTAATTTGTATTTAAAGCTTTGAGCTGCCATGGCGAAACTCCCCTCTGTGCAACAATTTCACGCTTGACAGAAAAGCGCGAGCAATGCCAGTATGGAAGCAGAGAGAAAAAGACCGAGGTGGAAATACTAGAAGCTTGGACACTCAGCCCATTTTGGCTCGTCACTCATGCTGTTTCGTTTCGCATCCGCTTCGCAACATCGAAGTAATTCCCATACCCATGGAGTACGTCATCGGAAGCTTGGGTACTGTCTATTATATTTAGGCTGGTGAAGAATCAGTGACTTCATAAAATGGGACTCAAAATTGAGTATTCCAATGGCTATGATTAGTAGCTTTCTAAAATAATAGTTGAATTGATAACAGTGGTATAGAGTATTTATTTAAGGGGTTATATACAAAATTGGGTCTTAAAAAATCAACAATTTTTTTTATTGCATATTTTTAAAGTATACATGTTTTCGAAAATGATGCAGAATTTCATTCGGACCAGAGCTCTGGATCATAAATTGTGCCGCGTTTTCTACTGCAAGTATTGGGCATGAATGAAGTAAACACAAAACTTGAATCGCGATTATCTCGAAATGGAGTTTTTTGATAAGTACCATCGACGTGAACGTGACAACTCGAAAACTCAACCGGTCTTCATGAATTTGTTTTTTAATGCTTGGTATTTTCCATCTCGTGTACTTGAACAGTTTCTTTTTCATAAACAAAATGTGCGATGCTTTTAAACAATTTTTTGTTCGAAATTCTCAACATCTCAAAAATCGATTTATTTTGCAAAATTGTTCTTGTATTTGAAACAAGTTTTTTTTTGGTAAGCGAACTGTTCAAGGACACCAAATGACATTCTTATTCAATAATTTTTTGACTTTTTCAATTTTAGTTGAGCGGTTCGACTTTAATCACGTTCACCGCAAGCAAAGTACTTTTAAAAACTTGAGTGTTTTCAATATTACTTAGTAAATCTTTATTCTAATTATATATAGTAATTTATCAGCACCATACATGTTGTTATCAAAATGTAAGTCTTAAATTGAAGATTACATTTTTTTCATGTACATAGTTATGAGTATGGCCTTATTAAGAAACAGTGGTCTGAATAAGACTCGTTAAAAAAAAAGCTTTTAATTAATAGTGAACCCTGTTTTCTTAACCAAAATTATCATTAATACGTTGATTATTGAATAAATAATTAAATAAACATTTCTGTTTTATTTCAACATTCATAGTTTCTTTTCTACATAAAAACAAATAAGATGGGCCTTATATAGATCAGGTACCTTAATTGGGCTAATTAATATCATCTAAAAAATACAGTTAATTAATTATTTGATAACCAGCATCCGGCGTTCCTAATTGATTAATTGATAGTAGGATCAATAGAAAACTGTCAGCTTCTATGCAATCTTCATTAGCTTTAAATCAGCAACGATGAAAATTTATAAAGTCTGGGGTAAATATTTAATGCGTTAACATTGATAATTCATAACTCGATTTCGCGGAGATCTTTCCATATATCACAATCAGTAAGACATTTTCGTTTCTCCCGTGCGATCACGTTCATCCTTCCAGCTCGGATTCTCTTCAGTTTCCTATATGCTTATATCAAGACTACTTGGCTTCGAGTTTTCCTTGTCTCACGTAGCGGCCTTATTTTTGCCAGATCTCTCACACCAGCGTTGTTATACTGCAGCTAAGAATGCAATTTTAATCTTGAATTCTGAGAAAATTACCTTGCCGTCAGAACTGCTTAAGCGCCTACTAGGCGAGATTGGCCTGCTGCGAACTGTCTACCTGACTTGATCTACAGGGTGTCTCAGCTAAGAATGTTATCCTTGGAATGGGAGGTAGGGGGTAAAATTCTAAGACGATTGATATAAGCATGTATGGGTCCCAGATCAACCCCTGAATTATTATTAATTTTTTACGGTAGCCAATGAGACGCGCCCGGAGGCGGATTGGCTGCCATAAAAAAATTCATAACAATTCAAGGGTTGATCTGAGACCCATACATGCTTATACCAATCCTCTTAGAATTTCACCCCCTACCTACTATTTCAAGGATGACATTCTTAGCTGGGACACCCTGTATATAGTTGGAAGAGCCAGGGTATTCAACTTTTCGCCCAGCGAATACCTCTTCCTACGTATGTGCCCACTTCCGCTTTCCTTTCTTCCCGTTTATCCTCTTCGTCTATTTCCGTTTTCTTCTACAGCGTTTCTCTCTTATACCGTAATGCGCCAAGAGGAACTTAGGCCGGAGTCAAGTCGAGTCCCTTCATCTGTCACTTCCATAGAAGATTCCTACTATACGAAAATCCTGGCTTCGAATGTCTCCAATGTTTCGTGAGGGAATTTTCGTCGCCGTTGGTTCGTTTCTAGGCTTCGTTAATTACCTGATTCCAAACATCTAGTTACAGTCGATAATCATGCCAAGCCTCAAGAGGACACTCGTGACATCCATCCAGTCAGTCTTGTATTCGAGCCAACTCTCCAACCTCGTTTCTAGTACGAATGAAAATGGAACGATTTCAACTGTTGGTGCAATATCGATTAGCGATTGCCGTTAACTTTTGGATATTCCAGTTCAGCACGGTACTCCGAATTTGCTGGCGTACGGAAAAGTTGCTCGTTGCTTACGTTGTAACTGATTATTGGGTTTATGAATGTTTGATCATGCATCTCGTTGCATTGGGTTGCATGGCAAGTGAGATTGGCGTTCAGTAGGGTTCGTAGCATCTACTGAAAGTTCGGAGGAAATAATAGAAATAATTCGATAAAAACAATTCGTTGAAAACAATCGAATAATGAAGAGTCGGACAATAATTCAACGAATAACAATTCGATCGATAATTTGATCATTGTCGATATTATCGATTTGATAATCGATACTATCGATTCGATAATCGATACTATCGATTCGATAATCGATACTATCGATTCGATAATCGATACTATCGATTCGATAATCGATACTATGATTCGATAATCGATACTATCGATTCGATAATCGATACTATCGATTCGATAATCGATACTATCGATTCGATAATCGATGCTATGGATTCGATAATAACATCGAATAACAATAACTCAAACAAATTCATCGAATAACGATTCGTGGAATGATAATTCATCGAAAATAATATATCGAGAATATAATCTGTCGAGCAACAAAAAACAATTCGAAAACAATTAATCGAATAACGGATCGTCGGACAATAATTCATCGAATAACAATTCGTCGATTGACAATTCATTGAATTGTCGGCGAACGGGGGTTGGGTAGGAAACACGAACTCCGATGGACCAGAAGGCTCAAAATACCGAATTTTTAAAATTCCGAAACTACAAATTTCCTAAAGGTCATGCCAACAAAAGGTTCACGAAATTTGTTTGGGTTCGTTAGTTTGATTAAAAACCCTTTAGTTCAAACAAACCCAAACAAACCCAAAAACTTATAAAAATTTGTAGTAGGTATCGGAATATTTAAATTCGGGATTTTGAGCCTTCCGGTCATTTGAAGTTGAGTTTCCTACCCCACCCCAGCGAACGATAATTCAATGAACGGTGATTTGTCAAACGATTATTCATTGAATAAAAATTCGTCGAATTTGGTATCCACATTGTGCCATGTATATGGTATGATGTTTGGCTTTTGTCGTCGTGTTCTGTGTTTTTGTATTCGGGTTTGTTTGGGTTTAATTTTTCCCTTTTTCGAACGTATAATATATGTTGTTTGGGTTTGGGTTGTAAACCCAAACCTGAATGCAAACGAATCTAGTGAAAAATCTTTATTGTCAAAAACAGTATGATTATAGAAATATTTCCGAGGCAATTATAATCATAAGAGGATGAAAAACATCGGTATAAATCGGTGCCTACCGTTATCATCAGTTTTGATAAAAACAATCGTTCATGCCATTTAATCAATTTTATTCATCTACTCAATAAAACCCAATAAGACTTACCGTCAACACTTGATTTCTATCCTTCAGCTGATGTTCAGCGAATACTATGTTGATCGGCTTCACAAGATAACGGAAGTATCGGAGTACCTTTCAGATGGAATGTAACTAGCTAATGTAAAAAAATCTTTAAAAATGACTGAATCAACGATAATTGCATATTTTTATTGATATACAAGATATACATCGCGGGGGTTAGCATTAGCGCTTTTCCTACGCTTTGGTGGGTACACGGTACCGAGCATTCTTCAATTTCCATTTTTTTACCTTATATTTTTCTTTCGTATTTTCGTATTCTAAGACAACACTCTGCAAACTGAAAATTCTCGCATCGTCCTTACTGAGGTCATTGCAGTCGCTTCCATTCTCATTATTCTTTTATTCTCGAGGCAAATGAGGATGAATTTTCGTTAATTATTTTTTGTTTTTTTTTTGTTTTTTTTTGTTGTTGTTTTCTTTGTTATTGAATTAGGTCTTTCAATTGATACGTTCCTGAGGTCGTGTTCGCGTCGTGTATTTGTGTGTCTGTGATAAGGAATAAAAATAAATGGGTTATCTTTTTTTATTATTTTTTTTTTTTCATTATTCTTTTGCGACGGTTCGACATCATTAGCAGATCGTCTTATCCGCTTGACATATTCCTTCAGGTTTCGCGAGAAATAATTTTCCATTGGGACAAATACAGAGCTGATATATACTCGGCTCTCTTTGGCCGGGACTCGACGATCTTCCGTTTCGTTGGGTCTGTTGTTGTGATTGCTGCTGTTGCTGTTGCTGATCCCTCGTTACGTGACGCTGCGGCAACGGCATTGCACTTTTAAGACCTTCCATGAAGATCGACTTCGAATCGAAATGTATCGCTCCCTCGATGCTCTGTAGCGTAAGATCGGCTAACGAAGATGCTGATATTTCACCGGCTCTGGATTCTATCACTATTCGTTCCGGCGCTTTGATTTCCAACGATCTTGTCGCCGACTCTAATCTGTTAACATATTGTTCAAATGTAAACATGTGTATTTTCGCATTATCAGCTCCAGGCGATTATATCGAGAAAACTGCAATAGCCAAAGTCTTTTTTTTTTTTAGTTTTGAAATAGGTGAATTCTAGGTTCAATATTTTGAAGTTCAATAGGTAGAAATAATAGGTATACAGGGTGACCGGAAGTGATAGTAAAACTTGAAATTTCGATGCCTCGGGTTGACGGATATACAAATTTCCCCTACGTACAATCAGCGATTTATAATACATCGGGTGACAGAATTTTTGTATTTTTTTTTTTTCGTTTGAAATTCGTTCGTATTGATTTTTTTCGTTTTTTTTTCTCTTGACAGCGTTTTTGATTTTTCGTTATCTTGGGATGGATATTTGGGGATATTTTTTTGGGAATTATTATTTGTTATAACGTTAGGTATCATCTGAAAAATTTCGGCTCAAACAGAACCTATAAAATATAATTTTAAAAAATCGAAATATCAACATATCAAGGAAAAATTACGAAAAAAATCATGGACAAAATTCTACTTCCTGAAGTATTAAAAATTGTTAAATATGCATACGGGAAATTTGGATACTCCTTCAATATGAATACAATTTTACCTCTGGACATTTAATCTTCGGCCACCCTGTATAATAAAAATGATGTTTACTATGGATAAAGTTCCATGGTAGTGGATCCGATCGCGACTTTACATGTCACGTTTCCCTTTGGCTCTTTCCCCATCCCATCGATCTCGGATTTCGCATTGTAAAACAAAATACTCTGAATATGGAGCAATTCACATAACCTCTATGAACGGATGGATTTGAAAGCTCGTATCAACGGTATCGTACTCTCGTAACACGAGAAACGTCAGTACTCGATAAGCCATAAAACGAGCTTTTTTCGTGCAGTGTATAATTTTTATGAACGTACACGAAAAATCTAGGGTTTTGGCTCTTTGATCGAACGTCTCAGATGTAGCAATCAAAGCCTTGCGAAATGATATACGTCAAGTAAATACCATCAAAGTTGAATATACGTCACGAGTATATATGGAAATCGACAGATTTCTTGATGAAGGTGAATTTAATTTTTTCTTTTTTTCCTTTTCTTAAAGTAACAAACGTTCTGTAGCCTTGTCCAATAGCCATAGCGACACGTGGGATCGTTGATTGTCAGCTTACACTGCCCCCCGTGCATGAGTTCAATCCCTGCACCCGCCTTAATTTGTTAATTAACTAATAATTAAAAAGTACATTTTTCTTGATGTTCGACTGGATAGAAACTCGAATCTCAAGTTCGACTTAATTAGAAAGCTTATTATTTTTGAACTATAACGTTGAATTAAATAATTTGATTTGCTCTTGTGTTGTTTTTCATTGTATTTATAGAATTTAGAGAATAGTATCTCCAATTTTTTTCTGCGCCTTTATAACAATCAGAAACCGATTGAGTAAAGAAACATTTTTGTTTTATTTCAACATTTATAGCTTTTTTTTTTGTACTAAACAATAAATAAGGTGGGCTTTACATGGGTCAGGTACTTTACGGCTAAGCGGTCACCGAACCGAGTTTCGTCATTTTTAACGTCTTGACGATTCAAAGTATTTGAATACTGCTTCAATGTAAAAAGATTTTATTTATTAATACTTTACAAAAAATATCGCAGGGCTAAAACCAAATGGTGTTGCAAATTACTTTTTTCTCTATTCTAACATTCTATCGAAATATTAAAAAGTGGGAAAATTATTAGTAAACCCATATTCATGAATTTTCGTGTCAAAGAAGATCTTTAACCCAAACAAACCCAAACAAAATCTACATTATGGCGATTGACATCAATTGATTAAATATTTGAGTCCTCTCAAAGTAACCAAGTCAGATATCGGATAAATGGGATTAGAAGATTATTGTGGTCATGTTTTCGATATTGTACCGCTTTGCTAACACGAGCTATTGATCTTCAAATTATAGGGCACTCATCTTCAATCCGATTTCGTGCTTGGTAGAAGCAATCACGAAAATGCATTAAATTCGGGCTCCATCCCTTCCAGATAGAACAATAATTGATTGCGAGGGTAATAATTGCGAGGATATATCGTAGAAGGGTCGATTTTGAATCGCTGCTGTCACGTGTTGTCTGAACCTACTCCAACACTGTTTAATCGGTGGCGATAAAATTATATTTTTTTCTTGAAAATATACTATTTCAAGAGTAACATAGCGTAGGTTTTTTTGCCATATAGCAAAATACAAAATTTATACGAATTTTTCAATGAAAATTGGGGTTTTAAGTTCTTTTTTTTCTGATTGTTTTTTCGCCATATTAAAATTCTAAAATGAAAGAAAAACGATTGTATTACTTGAAAAACATATGAAATAGAATACTCGTGTTAGATTTGGGTCAATAAGGGAAGTAGAATGCAAATAGCAACAAATTTTCGGCGTGGGGTCCACTATACCCCATGTGACCATTACGGGTTAAAACCGGTTCGTAAATGAATAATAAATTCTTCAACTCGAACAATCTTAACGGTCTAAGCTTTGGTACCGTTATCTTACCCACAGTGCATGATTAAGGACATGTCGAAGATGTACCACGTGACACACGAGTGCGAGAGAAATAGTTGAAATTTTTAAATCGCAATTTCTCAAGGGCGAACCATTTTTATCGTAAAATTCAAGCATCTATTTCTGTCTCTATGAATTCTAAAAAGACTGATGCTCGATTTTTCGCCGTAAACTTGATCGACCCGGAGAAAACGGATTTCGAAAATTTGTGAGGTTATGTCGATGTTCGTCATGCCACGAATAACACTTTGTCCTACACAGCCGATTGACAATTTTTTCAATTTTTCGATTTTTCGATTTTTTCCGATTTTTCCAATTTTTCGATTTTTCGATTTTTCGATTTTCCGATTTTCCGATTTTCCGATTTTTCCAATTTTTCCAATTTTTCGATTTTTCCAATTTTTCGATTTTTCCAATTTTTCGATTTTTTCAATTTTTCGATTTTTTCAATTTTTCGATTTTTCCAATTTTTCCAATTTTTCCGATTTTTCAATTTTTCGATTTTTCGATTTTCCGATTGACAATACAATTATTACCTCTCGGTAATAATCGGAGGGATGAACCCATGAGCTTTGAAACGCGCGTGCGATATCCACAAAACCAGTAAAGTCAACACAGGGTTCAATGTAGCAGATATCAAAGGAAAATCCGAACATAGCGCGGTTGGAGCGTCTTATCCGTATTCCGGAGGGAATCCTCTCTCGAGCGGAAGGATATCCGAGAGTTATTCGCATGAGTGAGACCGAAAGCGAAAGACAAATAGGAATAATGGATATAAAAGACAAAAAGGTGAAGAACTGGAGAAGGATAGCGATAGAGAGTGAGAGAGAAAAGAAGCAAAGAGGGAATGGAAAACAGGGCAGGTAGTCCGGCAAAATCATCTACCACGGATTCATCCCTCGCCCTTTGACCTCAGTATTTACTACTAGGGAGTCTGGGCTCTCGAATCTACTCAGGAAAAAGATTTTCCATCCTCAATTCTCACTCCTGATGTTAAAGTCAATTTTAAGACAATTTTAACAAATTTTAAGATTTTTAAAAAATCATTGTACATCTCACAGGAAATTGTTGTTAACTTGGATTTTTCAGTAAAGTTGAAGTTTAATGACTTATCGTATCAAATATAATAAATAATTAAAATAAATTATCAAGCACGATAAGATAATCTAAAGCATTTTATTTTTGTTTAAAGTATTATAATAGGCATTTGTTTAAAGTAATTATTTCTTTACTTTAAACAAATTATGTCTTCAATTATTTTTTAATTATTTAATTTGTTTAAAGTATAATAAAAGTAAGTTCGGTAATTATACAGTTTTGGTTAATTATATAGTATAGTGATTTTTCTAAAATACTTTGCTTGAGTTTATTTATTGCAATTTCTAACTGTGAAACAACATAAATAGTAGTGTTAAATCGGAGGACACTAACCTTTTTAACCCGCAATGGTCATACCTCATATACGCTACGTAATGGTCACATGGGGTATAGTGGACCCCACGCCGAAAACTTGTTGCTATTTGCGTTCTACTTGATTTATTGACGCAAATCTTACACGAATATTCTATTTCATATATTTTTCAAGTAACACAATCGTTTCTTCTTTCATTAAAAAATTTTAATATAGCGAAAAAACAATCAGAAAAAAAAGAACACAAAACCCAATTTCCATTGAAAAAATCATATATATTTTGATTTTTGTGATATGGAAAAAAAACCTACGCTATGTTACTCTTGAAATAGTATATTTTCAAGAAAAAAATAGAAAATAAAAATATAATTTAAATACTGTTAAAGTAGGTTCAGACAACAACAAGTGACAGCACAAGGTACAATATATCCCTACAAAATTTGCCTGGGGTCCACTGGACCCCCCAGTGACCATAACGGTTTAAAAAATTAAATACTCGTAGATGTACTGCGAAATTGACCTTGCGTACATCCTTAAAACCAAGACGAAGAACTGGGCCCCTATATGAGCTAGTGGAAGATCAAATGGGTATAGGATCGTATAAAGCAGAGAGTATTGTATCGACGTTGAATAAAGAGTGAAACATAGACAGATATTGAGACCAGCACCGTCTCGTTCGGAGTTCTCGAAAAGTGCATGAGTTTTAACTCTTTAGTGTGCGCTGAATGCGCTTTTACTATCCATTCCTTTACGTTCTATCTTGGGGTCTATGCGTGTATTCTCGATACGTATCCTTACCCCACTGGAGCTTTTCCTACAATACATAAAGATCCATTCCCTGGACTGGGTAGAAAGAGGAAAAGAAGTAGTACAGAGGAAACGAGAGGGAAATAGTGCCGTTGAGGAGGGCGAGGGGGGAGGAGGAGGAGGGGGGGGAGGGTGAGCCGGGATGAAGATAGACCTTCGAGCTTCCATCGGCTATATCTAACATCCGACTTTTGGTATAGCCAACGGTATTTCATATCTGGCGCAAATCCAATCCTATGAATATAATTTTCCGCCCGAGCAAAGTTTTATTGTAATCGTAAATCCGTCTGTAAATTGCTCAGCGCTATCAATAACTGCGCGGTTGCAGTAGTGCTACTAGCTTTTTCTCTCGCTCCCGATTTTTCACCTTCTTATTCCTCTTTTTTGATCGCCTTTTATACTGCCGTTTTTCTTACTGTATCTCCCCCCCCCCTCCTTTGCCCTTCAGCCTCTGGCCTGAGCTATTTCTTCGCTAAGATAGTGAAAACGCCATCTGCGTGTCTCTCTTACTCTCGAGTGTGAACTAGGTCTCGTCGAAGAGCGTAGATGACAGTTGGCAGCGAGTAGATGACAGTTGGCAGCGAGTGGATGACAGGTGGTAGCGAGTAGATGACAGTTGGTAGCGAATAGATGACAGTTGGTAGCGAGTAGATGACAGTTGGTAGTGAATAGATGACAGTTGGCAGGGAATAGATGACAGTTGGCAGGGAATAGATGACAGTTGGTAGGGAATAGATGACAGTTGGTCGTGAATTTATGACAGTTGGCAGGGAATAGATGACAGTTGGCAGCGAACAGATGACAGTTGGCAGCGAATCCATGACAGGTGGCAGCGAATAAATGACAGTTGGCAGCGGAGAACCAACGTGCTATACGTAAGCGTGTAAACTCTCTCTCTGTCTCTCTCTGGACGAATGAACCGAGTACTTTTGAGTAACAACGGTGAAAGATTATGGGTAGTAGGATCGAAATGAAAGACGCACCGAAAGAGCTTTCTCCTTTCTTCAAATTCTCCATCTCGGTTCGTACTTTAGCGAAAACGTGCTATCCGAGATATTACGATGGATTTTATTATTCTCTCACCCGATGCCACGCTTAACTCGTTCTTCCTTGTTGCAACGACCCCTTAAGTTATATATCAAATAAATGAAAAATAGCCGTTACCGATACTTCCTTTCTGAGTTAAAGCTGGTGGGCTGAGCTTTTTCTTTATTTGCTCGGTCTTGATTCGATACTGGTCATACTCGACAGCACGTATAAACTCGGACGCGTAGGAAAAGTGACGACCGAAGGTAAAATTTAGATCCCGGAGAGGTGAAAGTACACCATCAGTTTTACGTTTTTTTTTCACGAATTATTTCATACTACAAAATATATCGGTATTATATATATTTATTTATTTATTTGTTTATTTATTAAAAAATATATAATTAAAAAAATATATAAAACTATATATTACTGAATTATATTTTTTGTTGTCTAGCAGGTAGCAAATAGTGCTGTTTATGAAAATTGTATTTTTTCGTGAAAATATACTATTTCAAAAGTAACATAGCATAGATATTTTTGCCACATTTTAAAAATCAAAATGTATATGATTTTTTCAATTAAAATTGGGTTTTTTGTTCTTTTTTTTTTCAATTGTTTTTTCGCCATATTAAAATTTTTAAGCGAAATAAAAAATGATTGTATGACTCGAAAAACATATGAAATAGAATACTCGTGTAAGATTTGCGTTAATAAATCAAGTAGAACGCAAATAGCAACAAGTTGTCGGCGTGGGGTCCACTATACCCCATGTGACCATTACGTGGCGTATAAGAAGTGTGACCATTATGGGTTAAATTCTATTTTCTCAAAATTTCCTAAATGTAGCGAAGATTCGTTCGATGTTAGTTCAATAATGATGAATTATTGTAATTACCTGAGGGAGTGACCTGATTCGGCTCGAACTAAAGGGGTTTGTACGCTGTCGCGAAAAACCGCTCCTCCGACACCCGTCACTCGGAGCATTTCCGCCCCGACAACAACCTGTTCACGATCTGCCGAAAATAGTACACCCCCGCGAGGATCCGTTATGCGAAAGCTTCGTGACATGCAGTCGAATCGATCCTCACCTATAACAAAAATCAAACCATTTTCAGTACGCCGAATAAGCATTGATTTCATTGTCAATTAGAAAATGGGTAATTTCTTAAGAGGGAATGTTACCCCATTGTCGTCACTAAAAAAAGAACAGGATAGTAGTTACCTACGGATTTCTGAACGATTTATTAGAATTTGGCAAAATTAATCTAGCTATTTTCAAATTGATAGACGAAGGGTTGATCCTTCATCAAATTTAGTAAATTTAAGAACAAAAAAGGAAACGATTTAAAAAAAGTAGTTTAGCTAATGTCACGACTTGGAAGGGAGAAGAGCCACATAGGAATATTCAAAAGACATATTTTGGCACTTGGATCATTCCATTTCTTTTCATATTTTGATAAATCCATGGGTTTCTACAAGTAGGTGTCCAATAGTAGGTACCGTAAAGTGGGGCTACTTGAACACCTGGGGGCTACATGGACACAACTTCATTCAAGTAGAAACTGTGACATAAAAATCCGGTAAGCTTAGATTTTGTTTATTTTGTGTTTGCATCTCATTGCTTTATATAGTTAGGGTTCAGAAATGGTGCGCACGTATTAAAAAACTCCAGGGTCAAAACCCTACATCAATTACAAACAAGAGGACATGAAAAAAAGCTATGGATACAGTTCGGATGTCGAAGAAAAAAGCCACAGAAACTTTCAAAGTGCCTCGACCTACGTTAGTACGGAAGATGCTTGGAAGAAGAAATCAATTGTTTACAATATGTTGTGTAACGCATCACGCAACGTATAATTAAAGATCCGAGAAATATCTATATATTAAATTATATTATTAAGATGCGAATTTACCAGTGTAACCCTTCCGCACACTGGGCGGTCGACGGATTTGCCTTCGACGGGAATACCATAAAAAAGGGTCTAAGGGCTCTCGCCCAACACAACAGCGGGAAGATCCCGGGAAAGGCGCATTTGGCAACCAAATGTCTCGAGTATTTTTTATATGCGTTTTATATGCGAGTATTTTTTATATGCGGTCTGAGGCTAGGTCTTGATACGGCATTTCCTTCCGGGGGAAGTGATCAGAGTTAGAGAAAAAGCGATAAATAACTAGGACAGTTCCAGAGAATAAATCGGAAAATAATTAGCCAACCCAAACAAAAGTAGGTAATAAAAAATTAGCGTTTATGGAATCCTTCAGGGGATAAAATGGGGGCTGTATTCAATTTGTTATTTCGTCAATATCCTCCGTACATCAGTATTTAATTTCCGTTAACCTTCATAATTTATAATTTATCATAACTGAATAAGTATAATAATTATTTGTATAAGAAATTTTGTGTAATTGTTATTATTTAACAATTATAGAGTTATTATTTATAGTTAATAAATAATTACTTATTAAGAATTATAGTTTAATCGTTAGATAATTATTAATAATTCTAGAACAACAAAGTGTTTATTTACAACCAATTAATAATCAATTATTAACAATTATAAAGTTTTTAAATAAACAATTATTGCCAATTATTATAAAGAATAAACAATTCATATTTTTGGTGATGCAGCGAGTATTATTAAATAATAGGAAAGGATTTCACATTCAAGTCACGTCAATGCTCTGCTCAGGAACAGATGTTGCTGTATTCCAAGATTTCCAAGATGGAAGATATTCCAAGGTATTGGGTGCTGACATTTCTTCATGGGAATGTTAGCAAGCTTCGGTTGTCATTCCATCTTAAGCCGAACCGTAGTTTATATCTATAATTGCTTACCCAGTGTCATTCTTGCGAGGAGTCTACCATCGTGTGATCTCGCCGAGGCGGTGAAGTTATTCCACGATTCGATAACCAGATTTCTGCCTTTCCTCGAGCTGACT
Organism: Ophioninae sp. B BG-2022a; assembly: GCA_030522765.1. Classification (NCBI taxonomy): domain Eukaryota; kingdom Metazoa; phylum Arthropoda; class Insecta; order Hymenoptera; family Ichneumonidae; species Ophioninae sp. B BG-2022a. Next base: position 26,475 of record JAPYZJ010001778.1, read on the forward strand.
CTAGACGCTATGAGGGCGTCTAGAATAGCGGCTTGACCGCGGAGTTCGACACCACCCGGTACGACCTTAAGGGACCCCATGCCTTCCTGACGACACAAACCAAAACAAAAACAGGGTAAAAACAATTAAACAAACAATTGATCAATTATCAAAATTCCGTATGCACCACCACCTTCCTTTTACCAGCCGTACAGTGTTTTCGTGTCGACAGCGATAGCCGTTTCTGTAAAACGAAAAAAAAAAACAAAGGAGAAAATAAGATCAACAAAGAACCGCAACGTGCCGTGAAAATTGCGGGCAAAATTACGTTAGAATTTCGAGCTTCGCCGTATCCTTATGACTTTTTCGTAATTCTCTTATATACCAGAAAGAGAAAAAAAGACAAGCAGGCATTCCTATAGAGAGCTGGAGAAAAGGACGGAGATCAGAAATCATACGGAAGAGAGCGAGGGAGAAAGAGAGCGAAGAAAGAGCAGGACCGAAGTAGCTTTCTGTTGTCCTATAGTCGGGGGCTTTATTGGTTTCCGATGATTGGCCACTCGGTCGGAAGCAATTGCCACGCCACGCACGACTTGCATATACATATATATGTTTGGGTTTGTATATATATATACAAACCCAAACATACATATGTACGTTAGACCCATGTATTTATACATAATACGGCAACATACATACAGTGTCCTTACTTGGCACCGATCCGGTAACCGGTATACACCGGAAGAGGCTTACATTATAATGGGACTAAGAGCGTACGATGCCTATGCATTCTATAAGGTAGATCGTTTGCAGAGATTCCTGGAGTCGCCTCTTCTCGCGTCCAATGGGCGTTTGGCCAGCAAAATGCTTCTCCAAAGAGAGAGACAAAGTATAAGGTATGTACGTGGGTCGGTGATGGTACATGTATCAGGCAGCATCGGGTTCTCTGGAAGTTCGTGATCGTCCCAATTGCCGATTGTCCCAACCCTACTAACAAACATCCCCGATGTATTTAAATTTCCATGCAAACGGTAGCTCGATTAACGAAATTGTGGAAAAAAGGGAGAAAAGAGTATCTGGTTCTTCCGATATTGGGTCATTTGAGAATGAAAGCCTGTCTTAACGGGCTCAGTCGAAGTGGAAACTTCGAACGGATATTTCTTTTATTGAGCTCTGGGGTTTTATCGTTTACGACCGGAAGTTGGTAATTTGATCGGTGATTAGTTGGATGTAGCGAAATTTTTAATTGAATTATTAAAGGTTGCTGTAAGATTGATTAATGTTTCTTGTGAGTGTGGAATTATTAATGAATTTTGCAAATTATAATTAATGAAGGTTGCAAAAATATATTGAAGATTTGACAAGGTTAGGAAAAGTGTGATGTCAATTTACCGGCATGGACGCAATGAACCGATCAAAACGTTGAATCATCGAATTGTTGATAGGGACGGAACAAAAAGTCGATCGGTTGAAATAACGATAGGTCAAAAGAGCAAACGGTCAGGGTATCGGAAATCTGTGATTGAGAAATACATTTTTCACGTTTGGAATTAACCTGCTACAGAACGCGGGACGTCAATGGGGTGGAGTGCACTATTACCGGAAATGATGTGCGCTATTTAGGTATGTGCCATTTTGGAGCACCCGGTTAGGAGCGTTTTTTAAATGTATACTTTTGAAGTTGGTGCTCTCGGCGTATGGCTTTTGGGACGTACAGTATTAATCCGTAATGGTCATCCGGGGTCCAGTGGACCCCAGGCAAATTTTGTAGTGATATATCATTGAGAATTTGTGTTATCACGTGTTGTCTGAACCTACGCCAACGCTATTTAATCGGTGGGCATGGTCAAAATGACGTCAGTTGTCTTGCAGGTAGCAAATAGTGCTGTTCGTGAAAATTAGATTTTTTTCTTGAAAATATACTATTCCAAGAGTAACATAGCGTAGGTTTTTTTGCCATATCGCAAATATCAAAATTTATATGAATTTTTCAATTAAAATTGGGGTTTTTTGTTCGTTTTTTTAAATTGTTTTTTCGCCATATTGAAATTTTGAGAACGAAATAAAAAACGATTGTATCACTTGACAAATATATGAAATAGAATACTCGTCTAAGATTTGCCTCAATAAATCAAGTAGAACGCAAATAGCAACAAGTTTTCGGCGTGGGGTCCACTATACCCCATGTGACCATTACGGATAAAAAATATTAGATACTCACTTTTTATATTTCGAAAATGTACATTTTGCAGATCGTGTAAATTTGTATTTGTATTATTAATAGTTTAGGCTACCTGAATTCATGTTTTCGAAAAATGAGGTCTTCAATGGATAATACATTAATGGAGTAGTTATCCGTTTTCATCACCTATGGAATGATAGGTTAGTATTTCGAATACCTTCGTTATTCTGGGTTGATAAATCTGTAATTTTAGATTCCGAAAAAATCCCTTCTCCGATTAAGATGAAATTTTGCACAAACCCTCGTTTGAATGTATAAAGAAAACCGCGTCAAGAATTTTTAGCGACACGCAATAGGTTTCGAGATATTGAATTTTGTAGTTTTGAGGAAAATTCCAAAAAAGCTCTTTCTCTGATTAATTCGAAATTTTGTTCAAACCTTGCTTTTATTGTTCTAAGACAACCGCTGAAAGGATTTTTGGCGACTGGTGATAACTTTCGAGATATCGAATTTTGAAGTTTATCGTTTCAGCCTGAGCAATCATATCTATATCTGTCACTCGGGCTGATCAATATCTTACCTTCTCTGGCTTCATTGGACATTGCTCATCCGTACTTGTACACATTGCTCGCCATATGAAATCGGTTTTGTAATCTTGTTCTGGTTTTTAGGATTCCGTACCTCCAAAGGAAAAAACGGAACCCTTATAGGATCACTTTGTTGTCCGTCTGTCCGTCTGTCTTCAAGAACCTTTATCTCGAGAACGCGTGGAGATATCGAGTTGAAATTAAAACCATATACTCAGATTTACAGTCTCTTAAAGCTCTGAAAAAATTAAACTTCTAAGTTAACGTAAAAAAAAGACACGGCCGTTTATGTCGCAAAAAAAACGTATATTTCAGCTCTCACGGAATCAAAATTTATAGGGTATTTTCCGTTGACCTAAAACCATGAAATTTGGCAAGTAATAACGTTTTATATTACGCGTATGGGGAAAAATCTAAAAACTATAAATTTGTAATTAAATCTTGAAAAAATATCGTCTTTATTTAAAGTACGTAATCAATCTACAAATCTTTTTGTAGATTTTTTAAAACTAATTTAGGTACGAACTGTTAGTATAACTACAATTTTTTATAAGTAATTTTAGGTTTTGGCAACTGAATTTCGGGAAAATTTCGAAAAAACTGCGAGACTGGATTCCTGAACTACTTATAATATGTACCTACAAATTTGAACGGAACCCTCTGTGGGCGAGTTCGACTCGCACTTGTCCGAAATTTTTGCATACGTTTGAGTTTATTTAAATTTTTCGATAAAGTAGAAACCCAGTAAAGTGAATAACTTTCAAAATTCGATATCTCGAAAACTATCGCAAGTCGCCAAAAATCCTTTCAGAGTTTCTCTAAGAATACTAGAAGGAAGGCTTACGCAAAATTACAGCTTGATCGGGAATAGGGGGTTTTCGGAATCCTGTCCCGAATCACAAAATCTTTGCTATCCTACATTTGGCCATTTTCTACATTTGGAGTTTTGAGCCTAATCGCTATTTCTCATATACCTTTCTATTCCACAATGGTAAAATGGTGTGGAATATTATCGTATCGTTACAAACCCTAATTTCGTTAATCAAACGGAGCTCTCGGGTTCAGTCATTCCGCAAGTACGCCATCTCGATTAGCAGACAATTCTCCGAGTTGCGTCGCGTTGGCCAGCTGTCCTGACCACGTGAACCCGTGGCTATCATGGACACTCGGGTAACTCTCTCGCCAACGGAAGTTAACTGAGAAGTCCGTCCGACCGAGGATAATTATGTGTGGTGCATTAGTGTCTGATCCTCGCCCTCTATTCTTCCCACCCTTGTCTCTGTGTCTCTTTGTTTCTCTCTTCCTGTCTCTGTGACTCTCTCGAGCTTTAACTACCCTTACCACGGACCTGTACTGTCGTTACAATTACGCTCCACCATTCCGAAGACCGACCAATGAAACACAAAAAACGGAACTCCGCTGCCATCCTCTTTGGAAAGATTCAGAGTGGAAAAAAGTAATTGGAATAAAAACGGTACGAGGTCATCGTGGCTACTCATCACCGAACAAAATTTAGTTGGAGATAAGCTTTAATAAAGATTTATTTATTGATACAGTTTGGCGCAGCCGTACCGTATTGGAGTCATATTTGTATCACAGGACCCCAATGCATGGAAGAGTTGTTCTTAAGTTGGCAAACTTTTTCTTATGACCGATACTGGTGGATTTGCGATCGGGATATGGTACCACTGGTCAAGCAAGTTTGCGAAAAGTTGGTACTTGGAGTGGTGACCACATAATCGTGCTTTGACTAATGACCAATGCTATACCGTAAAGTGGGGCTACTTGAACACAACTTCATTCATATAGAAACGGTGACATAAAAATCCAGTAAGCTAAGATTTTGTTTATTTTGTGTTTGGATCTTGTTGCTTCATGTAGTTAGAGTTCAGAAATGTTGCGCACGTATAAATACAAATTCCAGGATCAAAACCCTACATCAATTACAAACAAGAGGACATGGACAAGCTATGGATGCAGTTCGGACGTGGATGTCGAAGAAAAAAGCCACAGAAACTTTCAAAGTGCCTCGACCTACGTTAGTACGGAAGATGCTTGGAAGAAGAAATCAATTGTTTACAATAAACAATTTATTTTATATAAAAGTGATATATTAAATAGTTTAACAGATTTGGTTACATTATTTATCGTGTTTTCCAATTTTCATTCGGTAAAATAGATACGTATACTGTAAAATGTACATTCCTAAACTTTTAGTTACATTTTAAGGGGAAATTTGACCACCTAACCTGCAAAGTAAGCGATTTTCCCACAAAAGCAATATAGTGTTTAACAAGCCCCAACAACGGGGCTACTTAAACACTACTTTTGTATATTTTTAAACTTGCGGGTATCGAATATTTTTAATAATTTATGGTAGCTATGTAATTCTAACGGATAGGTTGGTCCGGTGAACATGCTTCTGTTGCCCTAATTTTATTTGTTCTGTTTAAATGCCAAAAAATGTCAAAAGGTGTCCAAGTACCATTTTACAGTACCTGTTATAACTTCGTACAAAAAAAATATAAAAAATACATAATCTTCAATTTTAAACTTAAATTTTGGTAACAACATGTATACTGCTGATAAACCACTACATATAATTAGAATGAAAATTCACTAATTAATATTGAAAACTACGTAGTGTTGAATAGTCTAGAGAAACTAAGAAATGTTGGACACTCGACGATGTGGGCTCAATCCGTTCGACTTTGTAGTTTTGAATATTTAAAACATGGGCTTTATTAGACCCTGGGTCTTAAATGGGTCAGCTACCTTATTTGGAAAGAAACTAAGCCTCTTTTTATGTGTATGTCATTTTCAGCACAGTTTCCCTGTGGGGCTTCGCAAAAGACGAAAATACGAAGCAATAAGGGTGGAACAAAAACGATTCGAATCAGTTTTAGCGATTATCGTATTAGGCCTCTGCAACCTTTATTTAGACTAATATGTTTCATACGTTTTAATCAATCTAATTGCACAAATGTCACCTTGGTATTTTCTTCCTCCGACCTTTCCATTCCCTCGCCCTTTCACGTTCTGAGGTTAGCTCCAGTGTAGCCTGAAGGCATTATTAATGCAGTAAGCCACAGAGCAAGCGCGCCCACCGAATTGTCACCACGGGTGTCGTTTTTACATCTTCGCTCTATCCCTACTATAATATTCTATTGCTTCATCGTCTCTCGTACAAGCTCCACTTTTTCTTCCTTTGCTCTCCAATCCTTCGCTGACTCTATGAATATTTTTATACAAATAGAAGATTCATATTGCATTATAATTCCATCTTCAACACGTTTATATTTCATTCGGTTGGCTTCCATAATTTATCGTTCGATTTTTCGTTCCGGCCGTAACAACGAGAAATAAATGTCAAACAAAATCTTTTGAAAGGTTATATCCGATCCCTCATTTTGAAACATGATGAATTCAATGCCTCGACTTTATTCGAGACTACTGGATTCCGGCTCGCTTTATCGGAGCGAGATACCAGCACTCTTCAACGAATCGTTCCAGCGATTTAATTTGCTTCATCATAAATGTAAAACGAGTACCCTCTCCCCTCCCCCACCCCGCAGCTCCTCTCTCACAGTTGTTACCACAATGCCGTGGTAACTTTCGGATATGACCATCCATGATTGATCCTGGCCTGATATAGGACCGATATAAGGTACCTGGTAAGGCCAAGTGCCTAATAAAGTCCATTTTTTAAATATCCAAAACTACAAAGTCAAACGGATTGAGCTTTCATCGTCGAGTGTCTAACTTTGAATGGCCGAAACTATTCAATTTCGAAGTACAAATACTTAACTATTTTCAATATTACTTAGTGAATCTTTGTTCTAATTATGAGTAGTGGTTTATCAGCACTATACATATCGTTAACAAAATTCAAGTTGAAAATTAACGATTACATATTTTTGTAATTTTTTTTTTGTACGAATTTACATCGGGTATGGCCTGATTAGGAACAGTGGTCTGAATAAGGCCCAGAAGACCCTTTTTTTAATAGTGAACATTTTTTTCTGAACCAAAATTATTATCAATACGTTTATTATTGAATAAATGAGTAAATAAAGATTTTTGTTTTATTTCAACATTCATGATTTTTTTGTACTTAAAAGCAAATAATGTGGGCCTTACATGGGCCAGGTACCTTACTTAGTGAATCTTCATTCTAATTATATGTAGTGGTTTATCAGCACTATACATGTTGTTATCAAAATTTAAGTTAAAAATTGAAAATTATATATTTTAGTAATTTTTTTGGTACGAAGTTGCAGCAGGTATGGCCTTATTAAGAAATAGTGGTCTGAATAAGGCCTAGAAGTTGGTCTTTCATAAAAACGTTTATAGTTAATAGTGAACCCTGTTTTCTGAACCAAAATGATCGTTGATACGTTGATTATTAAAGAAATGGTTAAATAAACATTTTTATTTTATTTCAACATTCATGGTTTTTTTTGTTCTCAAAAGCAAATAAGGTGGTCCTTACATGGGCCAGGTACCTTACTTAGTGAATCTTTATTCTAATTATATGTAATGGTTTATCAGCACTATACATGTTGTTATCAAAATTCAAGTTAAAAATTGAAGATTATATATCTTTTTTATTTTTTTTTCTACGAGGTTAAAACGGATATGGCCTTGCTAAGAAACAATGATCTAAATAATGCCCGGAAGTCGCTTTTTCAAAAAAAGCTTATAGTTATAATGAACCCTGTTTTCTGAACTAAAATTATTATTAATACGTTGATTATTAAATAAATAATTAAATAACCATTTTTGTATTATTTCAACATTCATTGTTTTTTTGTACTTAAAAATAAATACAGTGGGCCTTACATGGGTCAGGTGCCTTACTGCACACCGGTAATACAGTGGTCAGGTCGAAATACGTGGTCATCGAAGATCAATAAGTATCACATGCGTAAGATCGAAGAAGAGGGAGGGGGGGAGCTAAACGATAAATAGTCGAAGATCCGGAGATAAAGCGATGAGAGATAGGGCTGACGAAGAGCAGCATAGTGAGAACCGTAGGTGACGCTTGTGCACGTTTATACGCCTTATACGCTCAAAATTCATGGTACCGCTACCACCCTTGATATTGCGCTTGCACTTGGTGGCTTCGTATTATAATGGATATCCTTTAGCACTGTTATAGCAGGTGAGGGGAAACGACTAAAACGAGGAGAGGCGAGGTTACGCAGGTTGGATATATGGGTACATGGGTATACAGGGTGACCGGCAATTTGAAAGATTACTTGATAGAGGACATTCTAGAGGTCATTCGAATCAATTTGAGGACGTTTTTGCGCAATAATAAAAAAAATATATACAAAGTGAAGGCAAAATTTTGATACAATTTTTTAAAGATAATTATTTGATAAATTACGTGAATCTTCTTGAGCGTTATATTATAATGTATAAATAATTTGAAAAGGTTTCAACGTTTGGTAATCGAAATATATTCGGTGGTAAAAATCGCAATTTTAATACGAGCTCTTATAGGAAATTATGAAAAAAAAACGATTTTTTTTTACAACAAATATCACGATTTCTAGACGGTCAAACTTTGTCAAATTTTACCCACAGTTGAATAGAATTGTTGAGAAGGTTCACACAAATTTAAAAAATTTATTTTTTGATTTGTATAACGCAAGAAAATCCTTTAGCTTGATCAACTTGGGGTTGGAATTGAGTAGCTACTGAATTATAATTGTTTACGATGTTTTAGTAATTTTCGGTGTTACTAGGAAAAAAATTAGTAAAAAATAGTTTACCCTGTATAGTCATTTGATATTTTTCTATCGAATTCGAATTCTATCGATTTCGAAAGTTTCGAATAAATAATTTAGTAGAGATCAACATATGAATTTAAAACGATCGCTTGTGAGATAGCAGCTTCTGAAGTCGTTGGAGAATCACATTAATGTGTTCAAAATGATTGGAACTAAACGCTGGAACTTGTAAAAATATTATATCATCAGGATTTGGCATCAAGCGATTCACAGGGTAAGCTGCGTTGTCGTGTTTGGCAGTTAATTTAAAAGATAGTCAACGATTCATTCTAATGGATTAACAATTTTAATTAATCAGCAATTTTTATCAATCATCAATCATTGCGAAACTGAATAATATATTGAGTTTTTGGATTATTATAAAATTATCTGAATATTTAAATTATATTTAAAAATCAAGAATTTTTATATTTTGGGACAAATGGAACCGATGTACACTCACTGAGATAACCTTCATCGAGAACGTGCTTTAACATGAATATGGTCAAATACCACCTCAATTATTATTAAAAATAGAAAATCGATATTTCTTAGCATTAATTTATTATTGAATTAGCTATTTATAAATCGGAAATGAACATTTCTAAGTGTCCATGTATAATTTAATTAGCTGTTTATAAGGCCATTTCGAGATAATGTCTTACATAATTTAGACTTATCTTTATAAATATCTATAATCCACGTAAATCTTGTAAATCTTCAATTTCCCCGATTTAAACCGAAATTTTTCGAAAGCCAGAAATGAGTTTCTATCGTTCATAATTTTTGAATTTTATCATTCATGTATCACTATCAGCAATCAGTCGAAATATTCAAAAACGTACATTTATTTATGTTTCTGGTAATGAGCCTAAAAAATGTTAAAGAGTCGTCAAAATCATCATAACTCATTAAGTAGTCAATTTTTACTCGTAGTTTATACGATTAAATTTAATTAAAACGACTTCTGGAAGTTTTTAAGGATTAGGTCTGATTAGTGGTCACCCTGTATAAAAGCACATTTATATGTCTAGTTTGGCTGATGGTTACCACAGGCGAAAGGTCAAGTACCTATAAGCAGATAGATATCTAGATAGGGAGGTTATGATGAACCTAGGTTGCCACTGGAGGCTGTAGACGTGGGTGAGCCTCCCTCCAAGGCTTTTCCAACTTTAGAGGATTTCTACACATCCATATTACGAGCCTTCTATCCCGCCACTACGAATATCCGCGCAAGTCTTTACTGCCAATATACCTTGCTGTCGGACATAACGGCTTTCTTCGGTTATGTCATTTGAATCCTTTCACTCAACCTTCCCTTCGGCTCTCGGCGTCGTTCTTTGCTCAGAGATTTCGCCCCCGTCACATCAGTAAAATCTGTAGAATCTGCACTTTATTTGATACTGCTCGAACGATCCGTCTAATCTCTAACTTAACGCAACACTGTCATATCATAACGCAATGATATCGTTATTTGTTATCTACATCAGTATTATTTATTTATTAACATCATCATTTATTTATCATTTATTTATCGTTATTTAATATTTACATCAGTATTATTTATTTATTTATATAATCATTTATTTATCATAATTTATTATTTACTTCAGAACTGTTAGTTAGTTTTTGGGTTTTGTTAAGTTTATTTTTAAGTATCATTTCTAGTATCATTTTTAGGTATCAAGATGAGTTAAGTCATCATCAGTATCATTTATTTATTTACATCATTATTTATTGATCTTTTATTTATTTTTTAAGTTTATTTTTTAGTATCTTTTCAAGTATCATTTTTAGGTATCAAGATGATTTAAGTCATCATCAGTATCATTTATTTATTCGCATCATCATTTATTTATTATTTATTTATCATCATCAGTACCGTTCGTTAGTTTTTAAGTTTCTTTTTCAAGTTTATTTTTTATTTTATACGAACTATCCTCAGTAATGTCTGTGGCAGGACTAATATTTTTGAATATTTTGAGTTTATTTTGTATTTTTTTCATTCATATTGAGTTTATTTTGTATTTTGAGTTTATTTTGTATTTTTTTCATTCATATTGAGTTTTTTGGTTTACATTGCATTTTTTTTATTTATGTTGTGTTTTTTGGTTTATTCTGCGTTTTTTGTATTTTTTGTTGGCTTATTTTTGTTATTACTTTCTAAAATTTGTATATTTTAGTTTATTTGTAATTCCTGAATTGTCCGAAAGTTTTTTTTTAACTGGGGGATAATAAAATTTATCATCGTCATCAGCATCATAACAATCTATCGTTACCTCAAGCTATAAAACATGGGCCAATGTGGGCTTTCTACACCAAGACTTTTCGGAAACCACAACCTATTGAAACCTATTGGAGCACCAAGTACCTTTCACCGGTCTTTCAGAGCTACCTCGAAGATAAAAAATATTTTTAGTACTTTCAAGCCGAATAATGTAGGATAAAGATTTCACGAGGAATTTAACGATTGGGTTTGCAAAGATAGTATTACTGATGGACAGTCGTGTAAAAAAGTTAGTCCGAATTGGGGGATTCGTGGATTTATAGATATAAATAATTTACATATGTTACCTTAGAACAGATTTTGCATCAATCGTGTTCATGACAAGGTCATACGAAAGGAATTTCGAATCAAGTGGTAAAATAATGTTTTTTTTTATTTACAGCATTGTTTCTTTTTTCACAAGATATATTATGCGGTCCTTATGAAGTCATTAATTAATATTTGTTACCTAATCCGATAATTTATGGCTGATTAATACAATAAATATTTGCCAATTAATCCAATAATTGAATTAATAATTGAAGAGCAGTATTATTGATTATTTAATTGAATTACTTCTTTATTAATTGAATGATTAATTTAATTTATTATTATCTGAATAATCAATTAAATTTATTACTAATTTAAACGCTAACATTTTTTATTTAAATATAAAAATACATTAATAATAAAGTTATTTTATTAATAATAAATTCAATTAATATTGACTGTATTATTAATAAAATTACTTTATTATTAATTCAATTAATTAATTTATTTTACATTAGAGAGTATGTATTTCTATTACACGTGTTTATTTCTCTACCAACGGATTTCCAGACGGTATTCACAAAACGTATCGTAATCCCCTAATGATGGTTTCGAAATTTCTGGGACGTAATTAAAATTCAAAATATGAACATAACCTCCATTCGACCAATTAAAAAAAAAATGAAATAAACACAAAGGAAAATAATATGTATGCATACCTACGTATGTGAATACTCATATATCATACAAGTATGGATATACTCGTATACGTTGGAGTCTGTCATTAGGTTTAAAGCGAAAAGCAGATCTCGTTGTTTCACGTACTATACGATGCTTCCTCCCTCATCTTTTACATATAAATATATAGGTGAAACTTGAGAAAACGAGGCTCTGGGAAATCTGGCGAGACTGCACGAAGATGGTACTCCTCTTGGGCAAAAGTGTGGGAGGGAGAAAAATGCAGGAAGAAAAATAAGTAGATAGAGAGAACTTACATTTCCCACGGGATATTTCCGAAGAGATGGCACGAGCCGAGGGTTTTCGTCCTTTTTCCTCTCTCGTGCTCTTTTTCCTCCCCCCTCACTCGCGCCCTCTTTTTTACCTAGTCCTTTTTATCCCTGCCGCACATCTGCCTCCCACACTACTTTTTCACCTTCTTTCCTTCGCTCATCCTCAGACGTCACCACTTTTCACTTGCGGACTGATACTCGATTCCTATTAAGGCCTGATCCTGAATTAGAAGATCCAAAAAATCGATTTTTCTAAAAATTGTTGAAATCTATTCTTGATGTATCTAAGAATGTCTAGAAAAAGTTTTATAGCCCAATTCGAAATATGTCCAAAGATACAGCACTGAACGTAGTGGAGTGTCGATCAGGTAACAAACTGTAAAGCTCGTTTTCTCGAGTTTTCGTTATTACGATTTTTCTTACTTTTTTGTTTTTTTTTTTAAATATACTTAATTTTTGTTTTGTACTTAAAAATAAATAAGGTGGGCCATACATAGGTCAGGTACCTTATTCTTTACAACCTAATAAATAATTTACTTAAAAAAAAAATAACCAACTTCTCTATTTAAAAAAAAAAAAAAAAAAAATTTAATAGAAAAGATGTTTTAATTTATCCAGGTTCGGAAAGTTGTATCTGGTCGTGTTGATCCACACTAAAGTACGAAGCTTGTACTGCTATACAAACAAATATGAAAATAAACTTTTCGAATGTAGCAAAATAGCGTTCACCGTAATTATATGTATATTTAATGAATAATATGTAATGAAATACGTTGCGGGAAACGCGAGTAAATATGGAAAATTAAATTCAACTAATGCACCGAGAAAATGAATACTTGATAAATTGCAAAATAAATTGAAACACACAAAGCATTAAGCCTTCCATCGCATTATTATATAAATGTGAATATTTGATCACGGTTTTGGCTTAGCGAAAAATTCGCTGAAAGAATTTTTTGGTCATATTAAGCAGTGAAATATTTCTGAATCTACCGGGTGTCTTTCGAAAACGTAACATTGATAACGCGACTATCATGGATTCGACAAAATGAATTGATACACCAAAACATTGCCAATCCGGAATCATTTTTTTTCAATATTTTGAAATGCTAATTATGGTGGTGATGGGACTTCAAATTTTACTTTATTATTTGCAAAAATATTGGAAATGAAAAGTTTTACTTCAAAGAGAAAATGTTTTCCAACGATGTAGCAATAATGAAAATGTGGAAAGATTAAACTTTCAGTTGGAAAAATTAATAATTGTTAGTTTTATATAGAAAAAACAGTACGATCACGACCTTGCATTAAGTGAAAAGTCCATTTTGATAAATAAGAATGTATTGAGTAATTGACAAAAATAAAAGTGGAAATAAGGCAAATAAGGAACAAAGGATAATGACATGGATTAATTATTTCCTGAAGTATAAGATTATTAATTACATGCAGTGGTTATATTTATTATTTACTTACGGTTACTGTAAATTTTTGCCATTTAGATATAATTTGGAACATGTTTTTTCGAAGTATTTTTCTCATATATTCGAATCGAAGATATTGGGTTCAAAGAGAACACTTGATCATTTGAATGGATGTTTAATAGCAACAGTTTTTGCAGCTTTGCAGTGCACCTAATTTAAATACAATAAAAAGCTTGCTGCTTCAAAAATCAAAGTTTTATTGAAAAGAGTTTCAAGGACGGTCCTTGAAACACCTCGATGAGCGGAAAGTCGACGATACGTAGGTATAACGACTTTTAAATAGCCTTTTTCTCTAATATGCATATACAGCCGGTGAATTGCACCAAACAAAAGGACGACGAAAATGGGCGAAGTGACGTGTCTTCAGCCGTTTTATTCATCGGAATACGGAAGATATAGGAATACTACGGGAACAGGCACACGACGTGAACGCCTCTGTTATTTCAACGTAGTAACTCAGGTGAAACTAATTTTAAGCCGCAAGACAGAAGTCGGCTTTAATAGCTGTCGAAAAGTTACCAGTCTTTCTCTTTCCACTTCCTATACACGTATATACAGGGTGTCCCAGCTAAGAATGTTATCCTTGGAATGGGAGGTAGGGGGTGAAATTCTAAGACGATTGATATAAGCATGTATGGGTCCCGGATCAACCCCTGAATTGTTATTAATTTTTTACGGTAGCCAAT
>JAPYZJ010001779.1:0-37236 GCA_030522765.1 Ophioninae sp. B BG-2022a
GCGTTTTGTTAAACGCATTAAACAAGGTGTAACCATGGCGTCGCCAAGGGACTCTGGATCATGACATGCTATGATCCAGGTGATCTATCCGGGATCGCGGGGCGTGTTTCAACTCATACTTTTAACATAAAATATCGTTTACCTCCTAATAAAATGCCACGTAGAAAAATATTCTAAAAAATCACTTACCATTAATTTCCTAACAAAAACCAGCAATTCGAGAATTGTGATTTTAAGAATGCAATCTTGTTTGGGTTTGTTTGGATTCGTTTGAATTTAAATCATACGATTTTGATTAAATAACATGTCAGAGACTTTTATTGATTCATTGACACAATTTTATTTACAATAGAAAACGAACAAAAATAACATTAATAATTTTTTTATATCATCAATTGTTTATCAAATCAGGAACCAAATTATCTAAGCATTGTCGATGCAAAAGTGTTTCTCAGTGCGCAACAATTTGCAATTACCTAATGCGTATCGTATGCTCAGTCAACGGAAAATGTTTCATTTTCGTTTTTTGTATATTTTTTGTATATTTGCGCGAGAAAATTGTGCAGTTCATTTTTATTTATTCGGGCATCCATTCAACAATACAACTTAATGAAACTTAATGTATATTTGATAATATTACTGTTATAATTAATGCACAGTGCGATACTTGCGCAAATATCGGGCAGCGGTAGAGAAAATTTTGATGAAATTTCGAAGTTTTTTTATCAGTATAATCGTGGCCAAAAATATTTATTTTCAAGCTCAATTTTGGCTTTTTAAAAATTAATCTTTATATTAATATATTATAGTATCAATTATTACATAATAATATTATTAATAGCAATAATGATTTCAGCATGAAAAAAAAAACAGTAAAAAATAATTACAAACATTCCTAATTAGGTCCAAAATGCAAAGTTGCGAACAAATCCGGAAGTCTATTTCGTCAAATTAATTTCGAAATTCTAATGAATTTTTTTTTCGTCATGAAGAAATATTCATTTTTTCTTCCTTTTTGCGGATTTGAGTTTACTCAGAACTGTGTCGCATTTTGGACAAGTACACTGGATTTAGCATATTCCAAAAGTACTTGAAAGTTTTTGTAAGTCTTTATTGTAACTAATTTTTAAAAAATAATTACATGATTAGTTAATAAAATTCGACTGTAGAATTTCTTACTACAATTTTCGAAAGATCAAATTACAATTATCTATTTGAAAAAAAAATGGTCTTTTCAAGAAAAAAAATGTTTTGTCTGAAAAAAATTGACTTATTCGTATTATTCTCTGACATCGTCAAACACATGGGATTTTGTATACGTGTTTTTTGGACCCTTTCAAGAATGCTTAACCGAAAAAATGAGTCGAAAACTGTGCATGGCCGAAATCGATTATTTTTCGCCTACCGACGGTTGGCAAAATCGTTTTCTAGCCCACCATACGGCGGCGAGAGACGCCGAGAGAAATCCAATTCCCGCCACGATGCCCATAGAAATTGCCCTGTGCCTCCTGTAGGCCGGCACGTCCAAAGTAAAACGGCTTCCAGTCATGCTCTCGATCGCCAGACTTTCACTGTCCGCCGTAACCTCGAACGTATAAGTGTTGTCCTCCTCTAAATATTTAACTGTGGAATCGGATGGTAACTTATCGACTGCCGATAATCATAAAGGTAGTGATGAATGTTAAATTGGCAGAGCAAGATCGCAAATAATTGCGGGCATTTTCAAAAATTAAAAAGATACGTTCAATGATTATATTTCGAAAAATTAAATAAAATAGAAAATTTCTAAATATTCTAAAAATGAAGAAAATAGGATATTTTAAAAAATAAATAAAATAGGATATACGAAAAATCAAGAATATATTTTTTTTTTAAGTTGCAAAAATGGGACATTCAAAAAATTTAAAAATATGTGGATATTGAAAAAAAAGAAAGAAAAAGATACAACCTAATAAAATTATACCATGGCCTGCTCACCCAGATAAAACGGATCGACCGTTTTGGCCGTTCCGTAAAAGTGTTCCGCCGAGTTGCGATACCATTTGACGGTGTAATGACTAACGAACTCTTTACCGTATAACGGTGGATCCCACGTCACCAAATAACCTTCGGCGGTTGGTTGAACTTTCCCATTCCGGGGCGGTCCCATAATCTCGGATTCTTAAATTTTTGTTACAACAATTTTTTTTTAGTTTAGTTTTGTTTTTTTTTCGATTACTCGTCAAAAGTTACTAACCTTTACTGCTACGAAATTCCGACGCTGAATTACGATCCATCGAACCTAAGATTGGTGATTTTTAAAAAATGTATTAATATTGATGATTCAAGTTCAAAAAAATTACAATTATCAACTAATTCCTGATTTTTTAATTTATGCCTAAGCAAACAGTAAACATTATTTTAATATTTGCTCCAAATATTAATATTTTTATGTTAAGCGAATAACAAAAATGGCGTTAATCAAAATCAATTCGTAAAATAAGTATTGTGAAGTTAAATAATCCGATATGACAGTTACCTTGATTCGATAAAGTCAGTACTCGTATGGACTTGCTGAACATTCCATCCCCGTGTTTGTCCTGACTGAGTACCATAAACTCGTACTCTTGCCCCGGCGCCAGATTCAGTACCGTCGCTTCCGTTATCTTCTTCGATGGAATCTTCATGGTCTTCCATTCTGCCGTGTCAGTTGGTCTGTACCTGATAAAATCAGTCGAACAAATTAATGAAATCATTCATTATGGACTTTGATGGCAAATCAGTCCTAAATGGCATTTAGAAACATTGGAAGGACTTTCAAAGGATATAGGATGTGGGTTGGCAAAAAAAACCAATTGGAATGAGCCAATCATCATGGATAATATCATCCAAAAGTTCTGATCATCGACTCCAACGGAATCACCAATTGACGAGAATCATTAATACAACCCATAATTTGTCACATTTCGAATGGAACCACCAATTACATACAACATGTCAAACGATGCATGGAATTACCGATCGATGCAATGAATCATGCTCAGTCGTCTTGAACTGAACTAGCCAATCATCATCAGTCATTCCATCTAGTCGGGCCAGTTTTTGTCATCAATTAATCTAGTATTTAAATGGTTCTATGTCACCTGATCACACGACAAAACGTCACGAGGATAAAATATCCCCAGGAAGCCCAGAAACAAACAAACCCAAACACATATGCACAAACAAACCCAAACAAACATGCAAACACACCTACACAAACAAACATACAAACACGCATACATAAACAAACCCATAAAAACATAGAGAAGCAAACCCAAACAATGATGTTTTGTCGTGTGATATTTTGTCGTCTGATATGACATGCTACCATTTAAATAAATGAACTACAAGCCTACTACGTTGATTATTTGTCTGACCCTAATAAGAGCCGATGAAAATCTTGAATCCCTATCCCCCCCGGAGTGATTATCAATAGTGATAGCAATTTAAATTAGCTGATAGAAGAAAAAAAATCCAACGTTTTTTCACAAAAGTCCTCAAACTGCATAATAACCAAATTATCGTCATATTCACAGAAAAGGATGAAAGTCATCATCATACCAGACTGCGTATTCCATTCTTGGTCTGACGTATCCAGGTACCCACGTAAGTGTGACAGCGGTTTTGCTGCTATTGGCGCTCAAGTTGTAAGGAGCTCTTGGTGGAACATTGAGGACCATGAGTTCAGCATCAGCAACAACAGTGGCAGCTTCGTTGCTAGCTGCGCACTGATACAACCCACGGTCCTGTTCTTGAATCCTTTCTATGGTGAGGTTGCCACCTCGAAGACTGGTGCGCTCTTGAGCTAATGGGGAGCCATCCTATCAATGAGATTTCAAGTGTCACGATATTGCCAATAACTGAGTCGATTTGGGCGATGTGTATGGTCAGGTACATTCCTACCTTGAACCATACGATGGCAGGCCTTTGGGATTGGTCACCATCCCTTGCGTCACAAGGTATCTCGAGCGTTTCGCCCAGCTTTCTCATGTACAGACGTTGGGGCGTCACGGTGAAGATTGGAGGTCTTTGAACCACCTGCATTATTTGTTAATTACATTTTAGTCCTCTAGTATCAATGTTATAGAGATATCAACCTGGGACAATAAATTATATGTCTGGATTGGTCATTTTATCCAGAATGCTGATGAGAGTTCATTCAGCCAAGGCATCCAGAATTGGACATTTTTTACCCACCTGGATCACTTGGATATTAAATTTGAACACCCCGGTATCAATTTTTTCACGGGAGAAAATCAAATCGATGTTAATCAGTTTTAACGGGTTAGGGCTAGCTGTAAAGATTGAAAGTCTAAGATACCTGAGTCATTTGAAAGTCTAAACCACCTGAACCATTTTAGGATCACGTTTGAATCATATGGAATTAACTTCATCAAAGAATCAATCTTATATATATAGGTCCGAATGAGTCAAGTCATTCAGTTCCTTCATGGGGAGGCATTCAGATGTGGCTTCAAAGATTAGAGGTCTTTGAATCACCTGTATCGTTTAAGAGTAAGTTACACTCCTCCGAAATCAATCTCGTTAACTAATGGACTAACGTATATCGGTCACAATCAAATGCAATGGGTACGGATGGTTCATTGCTTCCAGTGTGGAGCGGGCGTCTTTGGCAGTAGACTGAATGGCTTCTGAGCCAGAATGTACCGTCTATCTATAGGAGTAAAATTGGCGAAGAACGACTGGTAATACGCGTCGTCAACTGCTCAATCTTCTCAATCAACAGATCGGCGCTTCTCTTTGCGATCCAACTTCCCCAGATTATTGCACTCGCGCGATTTTTCTCCGAGCCCAGTCAATGCCCAAACAATTGGACACGTTGTTTCAGGGTGCTTTGAGATAGGTCAAAGTACGATGACCTATATTGATTGTTGGAGTACAGAAATTGTGGTACAATGATCGTTGATTATTTGATTTTTTATGGATTACAATGGACCACAATGGTTTTCTGGCTTCTGTTGGACTGCTATGATGATCGATCATTTGATTTATATTATAATACAATGATCATTCATAATATGATTCCGATTGGACAAAACTGATCATTGATTATTCGAGTTAGGTTGGACCACTATGATTATTGATCTATTTCATTTGGTTTCGATAAAAATGATAATTGATTATTTGATTTTGATTGGTGCATAATGCATTTGATTGGGATTGGAAGTCAATTACCATTTGATTTCAATTCACTCATTAAAATAGTAAATCCACCCACAGTAATACTAAAGATTTTGGTTGGCCCACGATGATA
The DNA here is from genome assembly GCA_030522765.1 of Ophioninae sp. B BG-2022a. Taxonomy (NCBI): domain Eukaryota; kingdom Metazoa; phylum Arthropoda; class Insecta; order Hymenoptera; family Ichneumonidae; species Ophioninae sp. B BG-2022a. The sequence continues at coordinate 5,297 of JAPYZJ010001779.1, forward strand.
ATTGTTCATTCGATTCAAATTGGACTACAACGCTTATTCCTAATTTGATTCAGATTGGACGACAATAGTCATTGATCATTCGATTTAGATTGAACCACAATGATAATAAATCATTTGTTTGGATTTTACACCAATGATCAATCAAAAATCGATGTCCAATGAAAATCAAAGAATCAAGCAACGAGCTTACCACAGAGATCGCTGGACTAGGTCCTTCCGTGCCCAATTCATTGTACGGCGTACAACTGTAACTTCCGGAGTGAGTCTCGTCAACTTTGCTGAAGTAGAGAGATCCGTTCCTACGATAAAAGACCCCGGGAACGTTGTAGGGATCGAACAAGAATCCGTCTTTCTCCCACCGTAAATTTGTCAACGGTGGATTAGCCCTGAAGTGACAGTCCAAACGACCGGGCTTTCCATAAGGCAGATAAACATCTCGGGGTGCGTAAATGACCTTCGCCTTGTCTATAAACAATCCACCAATAGTTTTGGTGAAACGTTAATTCTTAACAATCCGATTTGATTTTCAATATGACCTTGAACTGACCAAGTACATTTTTACCTGATTCTTACGCAATCCCCACTTACATTGAACATTGAGAAAGGCTGATGCCTTTTGGGTGTCACCCTGACTGCTCGTTACGATGCACGTGTACTCCCCAAGGTCACCTATCGCAGCAGGTCGAATCTCTAGTGTTCCGTTATCGTTTATCATAGCCCTGAATCTCAGATCCTGCCATAAAATCAATAATGTCAATTGTCAGATTTTTTTCGAATAATCGCATATTATGCCAGTAAAATGATAGAAATAATCCGAGGACTATATTTTTTCGGAACGGTTCTCATTAGGAAAAGTAGGAGTTAACATATGCAATTAATATATATTTCGAAAAATAGTTGTTCGAAATAATAAAATACCTTGGTCAAGTTACAGAGCTTCCAACAGTCTATCTTTCAAAGCGCAAAAATGATCTAGTTTTCGAATCGAGCACCACTGAAAAGAAGAGGGGATGCGTCCCCTCTCCTTTTCAGTGGTGCTCAATGTTTGTCTTGTCCTGTGTTTGTTTGAGTTTCGGTGAGTATTGTGCTTTGAGCCTCGTTGTTTGGGTTTGTTTGTGTCTGACCGCGCGAAGGTTTGATTGGTTGCTAACATATTATTCAAAATAACTCTTGCTCGAAATGTTTTTTAATCCAGCTGGAATTGACCAGCTTATAGTAATTTTTTCCTTTCAACCTTTATCTTTTTGGGTTTTTGTTTTTTTTCTCAGCTATATTTATGATTTTAATGACTGCTTTCATCAACCAATCAGACGGCGAACAATTAACGAATCCTACCTCTAGTTCTGTGATCTCAATGCCATCACGGAGCCACGTGATAATGGAAGTTGCGTCGTTTGCAACACACTCGAAATCTACGTCATCACCCTCCATCACCGTTCTGTTGACGGGTGGTATGGCCAGCAGATTTTCACCTGGAACATCGTCCGTTGGCGACGCGCCTGCATTGAACTTTTTTAATGAGTCTGTCCGGTTTTTTGGTTAGTAAGGAGTCTCTACGATCTACTGTTTGATGATCGTCAATCCATTTTGGATTCGGACTCATTGGTGCTTGCTCTAGTTATTTGGTCCCATTTGCAGTTGAAGCAGGCCAAGCATTTCAAATATTTTTTTTTTCAATAACACAAAAATCTGCCAACAATCATTAATATTAATAATTATAAACAATTATTAAGGGAGCACGCTCGAGTAGACAAAAAACATCAGTGAAGTTTGGGAATTATTATCACGGAAACGATTTGCCCGATTTAATGAAACTTGTTTTATTTGAAAGTATAAACATTGAAATATAACGTCGAAAATGTTCACAAACATTTATTGATTGAGAGCACTGTTATATCTCCTCGACGCAAAAAAATCCCCAAAATACGATTTTACTGGGATATACTTGCTTAACAATTTAGACCAACAATTATCACGAAACGAGTGCAGAACTTTATGAAACAACTGCAGACTTTTTCGAATTTCAATAAAACGCCACATTCTTAAAAATTCGTTTTATACGTTTAAAATGTTTTTATCGAAATTTTCAATTTTGTTTATAAGCATTTTAAACATGTAAATAATTTTTGTATGTATTTATTTGTTTATCTTTGTTGAAACATATATTGAAAAAAATTAAAAATATTTTTACAGAAATCTTTCGTTGATTAAGTAAATATGAAATATCTTTTACAAAAGATTCAGATAGGAAATGAACACAAATTGTGCAATTTATCGTTAGGAGGATACAACAAGATTTCCAGCACTCTTTTTACGCAGCTCGTTCACACGCAATCCACAATAAATTGTATTACGCCGCCCACACAATGCCAAAGCTCAAACAGCCTGGAAGTGCCTTGTCCTGTTGCGGGCAAGCCATATCGTCATTTGTAAAAACTGAACCGGATAGGCGTGCTGCCTATTGATGATTCTCGATTCATGTTCGTAAAGTACATTTCGTTCTATCTGTCTCAATGCATCAGTCGAACAATATTCCAGGATGTGTTCCGGTCTAACGGTCGAGCATTTCACGTAGTTCGGCTTGGTTAATGTTGTCAATTTAGCAGCAGATAAAAAAGCGTTTAAAACATTTTTCTAAATTTTCCATTTCATCGTTTTTATTGGAATTGCATGTTAAAAAAAGCAATTATTATTTTAGTGATAATTTAAATATAGTAACATTATTAAAATATTATAATAAATGTACAAATTACAGAATTCTCAATGTCACTTCAATTATTTTTGGAAAAACATATTTTTTAAACACTATGCAACATTCCATTCAAATTTATTGTTTGCCATTTGAAATTTTTGTGTGCCATTTATACATTTTTTCAAAAGTTTCTAGCTAAACAAACGCTGAAAACGACCCTCGAATTTGTTCAAATACGGTTAAAATAAAAACTGAACCGAAGAATAAATTGGAAACACGAAATAGTTTTTTGAATTTTTTGAACATTTCGAACACTTTTTGCATCGAGCAGAATTTTTCCGAAAATCAAGCATTCCTTGTTCAAAATCGAAAAAATGAATATATTGAAGATCAGTATAATTAACTTTTATTCATAGTAACACAACATGATTTATATCAATTATATTACGATGAAAATACACCAAATTTATAATAACAACAAATAAACACATTAAAAATAATAACAAATTGAAACAACTCTAAAATTAAATTTTCGAGATTTGCAATGTTTCGAAAACTTTTTGCATCGAGCGCAATGTTTCAACAACGGAAAAATAATTTTCCTTAGTTACTTACAAGCGAAAAAAGAATATCTTGAAGGTCAAATTAATACACTTTTATTTGTACCGATACTAATTTTAAATGTACATTTACATTTTGGTTTATATTGCACAATTTGGTTTATATTGCATTTTAGTAAAATGCATTATAAACCAAACTAGTATTTGCAAAAGGAGCTCACCTTCGATGCTCAGGTAGAACCACGTGCCGTTGTTTCTCGAGCTTGGTGATCGGTCAGGAAATATGACTTTGCACTCGAACCAGCCCTGGTCGCTTTCACGTATGTTGGTTAGGTTGATACTGCCCTGTCCGTATTCACGGCTGACAGGTCCCTCGAGCAAGTGAATTCGACCTGCATAGTCGTCGGCGATTGATAGCACACTGTTCGCCGTTTCATAACCAGGCACTTCGTACCAGGAGAAAATTGTTCGTCCCTGAAACGTGGAAGACACCTGTGACCTTGGACGAGGCTCACGAATCATAATTCGAGGTTTGGACCTAGATGGCGAGCACGTGACCTTGATTATGAGGACATGACCTTGACACCGAACATGGGGAGTCTCGTGACTCGAAGTCAGGACCTTGACAATTAGAATTTGACCTTGACAGCAAGGAGCATGAATCTCGTGACTCCAGGTCGTGATCTCAAAGACAAAGGATTAGCAGCAAGTCCAGAGCTCAAGAAAAACATCGAAGACCTTGAGTATCGATTCAAGGTCATAGCTGTATGTCCATGAGGTTTTCCAGGCCCCTCCAGGTCTCTGATTCATTGAACTTGACTTTGATGGAATATCAAAATGCAGACAAAAGCTGAAAAGTCTGAAGATTGCTCTTTGAGTTTGACCTCCGTTCAAGGTCAAAAGCTCAAGTACAATATTTATAAATGATTACTTCTGGTTTTGAAGAAAGTTGTTAAGACCCTCGAGGAATGGAATTTTCTCAAATAGCACAATTCGAATTTTCAAGGTCATTTTTCGAAAACGTTACCACGAAATTCTTCGTAATGGAGCTTCCATTTGGTTATTGCTATTCTCAATTGAGTTTTCACATGGCTGAACAAGCACGAGGATGCATCAAGTGTTGGGAACGTACGAAGGCGACTGGTCCCTGGATAGGGCTTGAAAAACGGTGCTAATGAGGCTTAATTGTTTGACAATGCATTAGCAGTGACCTACTATTGGTGCCACTACCACCAAGCCTGAGCTTGCACCGTTGCCTCGCAGAGCGTAGGAACTCTCCAGTTGCTTCAGACTCTCCGCAACTGAATATAATGCAGACCTGCTTCCCCCTCCCCCCTCTGCCCCACCATCTCTCTCGTATTTCAATTACTAGAGTGCAGAACTTGCTTTGCATACCCATCGTGCCTAGGGAACACTCGGATTAACTTTCATCATTTCATCGTCTCGTGCAGAGACGATGCGCCGGAATCCACTCGCTTACCTCCCACGCAAACGCTTCCATTTTCGATTTTTTCAAAGTATTTTTTGAGTGACAGGGTTTTTTGAAATATCTTTTAGACTACGGGTATTTTTTGGTTATTTTTTGGAGTGGTAGGTGTATTTTTGGGTATTTTTTTAGTAACAGGTTTTTTTGAAATACTTTTTGGACTACAGGTATATTTTTGAGTATTTTTTTAGGACCAGGTTTTTGTTAAATACTTTTTGGACTACAGGTATATTTTTGAGTATTTTTTTAGTAGCAGGTTTCTTTTAAATACTTTTTGGACTACAGGTATTTTTAGTTATTTCTTGGAGTGGCTGGTATATTTTTGAGTATTTTTTTAGTGGCAGGTACGTTTTTGGATATTCTTTTAGTACCAGGGTTATTTTTTATATTTTTTGGACGGCTGAAATGCTTTTGTGTATTCTTTGAGCAGCGGGAACTTTTCTGGGTATTTTTCGGGCATCGGAGATCTTTTTTCTATATTTTGTAGGTAGCTGGGGTTTTTTTGGTTATTTTTTGGTCATAGGGGATTTTTTTTTGTTCTATATTGTAATTCTTATCGTAAAAAAGATTGTAGTTGGTTATTTTGTGTATTGATGTGTTTATTACGTTTTGTAATTATTTATAACAATTATTCGTAATTTTTTGGTTATAATTATACATTTATAATCAAATGATATTTTAAACTCTTTTCGAGTGACTTTTGCTTGTCAAGTAATACAGACTAACGAAAAAAAAAATTAAAAGAAAAATATATGTGTGTTTTAATGAAAAATATAGACTGAAAGCCAATTAACTGTGGAAGGTTGGAAGGACGATAATACTGACAATCTGTGCTGGATAATAAAGACACAATTGTCGGATGGCAACAATCGACCAAACTTATCCAGTCTCCCCTACGAATCATTAAGCATTACTACCCATTAATCTATAAACCATCCCAATTACAATTTGTCAACCCGTGAGCAAACATCATCACTATAACCTCAAAAATAGTCACAACAAGGTGGCGAAAAAAAAAAAATTTAACCTTCAGCAGAAAAAAAAAATTTGACACGATCATCGTCGTATTTTATTGGAGTTTGAAAAACGAAAATTTCAATGCAATTGTTAATGCGAAACGCCACGGTGAAAAATGTGCAACATAACCTAAAAAGCGTATGCAACGTAACCTCAAAAACCTTGACATCCTCCAAGTAAGGAGCTTAAGTGCTACTTCTCTTGTTTTCCATCCAAAGTATAATTGCATTCTGACGCATCTGACGAATTTCAAGACCATCGCCACTCTCAAGCGGTATGTGGTCATAAACATCCTCCATCTGGGTGATCTGGGTTAAACTGTAACGTGTGCGCGCGTCGCGTACAGATGCGCGTGGGCTGTCAATTTACGAAATCAGCTACTATGCGCTTCGTTGTGTCACCGCGACACCGCAAATTTACCGTCGGCTATCAATTAACCACTAGCCGAATACCCAGTCAGTATTGTCGATTGAAAAACTAATTGATGGAATCTACTGGTCGAAATGAATTTATCAATGTCAGCTTGCGAAAATCAACTTGTCAAAATCGGCTTGCGAAAATCAACTTGTCAAAATCGGCTTGCGAAAATCAACTTGCCAAAATCGGCTTGCGTAAATCAACTTGCCGAAATCGATTTGTCATAATTGAATTGTCAATATCAAATTTTCAATGTCAACTTTTCAAAATCATCTTGTCAAAAGCAACTTGTCAAAATCAACTCGTCGAAATCAACTTGTCAAAATCAACTCGTCAAAATCAACTCGTCAAAATCGACTCGTCAAAATCAACTTTTCAAAATCATCCTGTCAAAATCAACTCGTCAAAATCAATTTTTCAAAATCATCCTGTCAAAATCAACTCGTTAAAATCAACTTGTCAACATCAACCGGTGAAACTCAACTTGTCAACATCAAACGATTAAACTCAACAATATCAATTCACTACCAATATAAAATTGTCAATGTCAACTTTTCAAAATTATCTTGTCAAAACGAACTTGTCAAAATCAACTTGTCAAAATTAACTTGTCAAAATCGACTTATCAAAATCAACTCGTCAAACTCAACTCGTCAAAATCAACTCGTCAAACTCAACTCGTCAAAATCAACTCGTCAAAATCAAAGCGTCAAAATCAACTCGTCAAAATCAACTCGTCAAAATCAACTCGTCAAAATCAACTCGTCAAACTCAACTCGTCAAAATCAACTCGTCAAAATCAACTCGTCAAAATCAACTCGTCAAAATCAACTCGTCAAAATCAACTCGTCAAAATCAACTCGTCAAAATAACTCGTCAAAATCAACTCATCAAAATCAAATCGTCAAAATCAACTTGCCAAAATCAACTTGTCAAAACTCAACAAGACCAACTCACCTAGCCAGATTCAGCTTGTCAAAATGTTGGCAAGTTCACATGAAATGTCAAGATTCTACCTAAATTACATGAAACCAACGAAATGCGATAAATATTATTATTACTCATAAATGTTATTCATAAACATTCGCAGCGAGTACCGAAGTCTGGCAGAACATAGCCTCTAAATTTGCTACCCTCAAAATGGCAGGTTTGCCATGGTCAATCAACTTTGGTTTTAGATGACCGAGGACGATTCAACAGTCGACTCGTCACGAGCGTCTGGTTCAGCCGCGTCAGATAAAGGCCTTTGTATTTTCCACACCCGCATATGTGGGTGTGTGAGTGTATATGTATGTATTAACATTGTGGATGCGTTAGAACTCCCGCTGTCACATGGTGACAACGTTGGGGTCCTCGCGGTATAATAAAGCGGTAGTCCGGCTTGTAATTTCATTCAAGTATGTAAATTAGGCAAGTACGACAACCAGAGCGTTTAAAGGTTTGCCTTTAATGCGTATAACCCCCCCCCCCTCTGCCCCTCTTCTACGTTCCTTTTTCTAATGGACCTTCGCGGTTAGTTCAATTGTCCTGATAACTACCGAGAAACTAAACGTCGCCGTGTTTCCCCAACGTTTCGATCTCGACCCTATGCTCATTTGATTTCCTTCAATCTGTATATACTTCGAAATTATAAAAATTTAAAAGAAGAATAAATTGAAGGCTGCTTGATAAAATCGTCGGTTACAATGCAAAGAAGAGATGAAAATTTTTCCGATTTTTTTAGAGTGTTTAGGTGCTGTGGAAATGCCTAGTGTTCGGTTGAAACAAGACACCCGGTATGTGGGACAGTCTTGTATATCGGATTTCCCGTTTCAAAGGGATCCTCGTTCGTGTATTTGTGCGACGGGGGTGACAAGGGCGGGTATTGGCACAGGTCTTAACGTTCGTACATGTAGACGAGTTCATATACTGGGTGTGCTATAAAAAACGCACACCATAAAGTATACGACAACCGAGAAGAGTTGTGAAAAAATGATTGAAACGAAAGTTGTTTAGTTTCGAGAAGATTAGTCAACTATCAAATTGATTTGACCTTGGGTTGAGCTCCAAGGTCACGAAAGGTGAAACTTTCGAACGGGGAAACACAATTTTGATTTTGCGTCGGCTGGCAATATGTCGACTCGTGAAATTTTTTATTCGTGTCTTCATCTTGTTCAGGTAATGGACCGAAATGATATTGAGAAAAATATACAAAATTGGCGTTTGGAGTTTTGAGACGAGGAACAAAAAAACCAACCTTCTGAAAATTCGTTTTATTTCAACGTCCTCAAAATCAGGCACTTTTCATTTGAAATACTTTATCCCGAGAGTACCTTTCAATCGGGACACCCGGTGTATATTGAAGGCGATTATTGTGACCAGGATATGTACAATGATTGATGAACCGGTCGCCATCGGAGACCAAAGCCTGTTACGCGTACACGTGCACACGACGAAACTACTTAACTTTTCTTTTTTCAGTTATGCAACAAGTGTAAAACGTCGAAAGAGGGAGGGGATGAAACTAATCATCTCTTTTGCAGTAATTGAAAATGCCCATTGTATCAAGGTACCTGTAAAGTTATGTATTCAAATTTTCAAATATATATGTACGTTTAAACCATGGTTTATTCGAAAAGTTCCCCTTTATCTATCGGGTGACCCACTTCCACTTCATGTTCCATTTTGTCAAAAACATTTCAGTCAGAAAATTTTTTTTTCGAATGCTTATTAATATTTCTATATTTTATTTGGGACTTTCAATCAATTCTAACGGGTGTCTCTTTGTAACTTGTGCCTCTTCACATTTTCATGAAAAATGTATCCAAGTCTTAAAAAATTTGTTTTTGACGATCATGGATACTTTAATGGTTTATTTGAAACTTTTATATAACGGGTGTCCAATTTCATTCTCATAGCTCATTATAATGTATAACGACACTCCAGTCGTAAAAAGTTTTTTTAGATCTGTGTGTATGTTTATTTGTATATAATGCTATTAATAAAATTAATCCGCGTAATCACTTACGTCACGATTCCAATGTAGGATATAAGGTATCGGTAAATCGTGGGGGAAATCAAGGTGACAATTGAACACGACGTACTCTCCAACAGCTGCTGTAAAATTGTTCGAGAGCTTATCCTCGTCCATCATTAGGCAGCTCCCCAGTGCTACGTAAGAAAAAATTTTAGGTTAATACGTTTGATGGTCTTTGGATTTGATGTTTTTTATTTGATTTTCGATTTTTTTTATTTTGATTTGAGTTTTTTATTTTTTAACGAGTTTTTAACAGATACTGCGAGACGAAGATTGCGGTGAGATCACGTAACAGTTATGGAAGGTGATGCTACGTCTTGGGCACAGAAAATACATTTCACAATACTCGAATATGTTGATGGATATTTGACACCAAACCACTCGAGAAACTTTTCTAGCGTCTTCAGGTGCAATATGAGAATTTTGCTTTTTTTCAAAACGATTTCCAGTTCTTTCGAATCTTTGCAAATGATTGGTGTATGCGTAGTATTAAATTATCAAATTGTTCGAAAAAAACCAAAGGTAAAAATATTTTTTTTAGTAGAAACTATTTTTAAGGATTTAAATAATAATATTTAAGGATTCTAATAATAATAGTCGAAGGATTTTTAATAAAAATTAAATGCAAAATTCAGCAGTCATTTTTTAGTTTCCTCAAAACATACGGAAAAATGGGTGTTTTTTTTTCAAGATAATTTTCCAATGATAGAATTTTTAAAAGAAAAAATTACAATGTTAACTTTGTGTTGTTAAAAATCATTGTCCAGTTAAAAAAAAAACTTTCGTCTCATTGAAAATTTTCTCGGCAAAACAATCAAGCTACTAAGAACGTAATTTTTTCGTCATTGTCATCAAGGATATTGTAGAGTCAAGTTCAATTTATGACATTCGCATGAGAGAAGGTTCGAACCCCTCGTAGTCATAGACAAACCTGCTACTGAAGCCTGACCTAGAGCTCAATTTATTTAAACTACCCTGGCTAGGTGGATAATAATTGATTTTCTCGGAACTAAATGAACTTTTCACGTATATTCGTTTTACAGAGAAATTTTGTGATTCGAGAAATCATGAATAATAAAATCTATATTTTGTAAAAACTGTTTTCGCATAACAGTAATTAAACGATTACGAAAAAAAAAATCCGTATAAATAAGCTTGTTTCAACAAAAACATTTTTTTATATACATATTAGATATAGTAAAACATTTATTTTTGCCATATTTTTGCCAATTGTCATATTGGCACATTTTTCGAAAATATAATATTTTATGTAAACAATATTATATTTTACAAAAAAAATGTTATAGTATATAAAGTTTGCATAAAAAATCAAAGCAGTAATACAAATATTGACCAAAAATGTACTCAAAACATTTAAAAAAGGGGTCACTTTTCCACTACTCGAAGGGAACGTTTTATTTTTTTGTAAAATTTGGCAAAAATAGATTTTGAGGAGGATCGAATGGCTGTCGAATGATCCTGGCTGTCGAATGATTTCGTAAGGAAAGTTCGTACCTGTGCAGGACAGGAACACAACGAGGAGTCCTTGAAATCTCGTACTGACGTTACACGACATTCTGATCTCCGTCGATGAAAGTACACACTTCGTTTTGCTCTCGTGAACTAATCGCGTCTGATCACTTCGCAAGCGAGAGTCGAAGAGTCAACGCCTCGTAAGTTACGAGGATGAGCACGAGCACATCTGTCATCACAGTAACTGATAAACGCGTCGTCAACACCTGACGGCGGTTGGGATTGTACGTCGTCCACTGGTCGTCCTTGCAGTCATCTTTGTCTCAGTACTGTACTTCGAAAATGGAATCAAAATGAAATTTTTACGGACCGGAAGTCTTCTTCGGGCTTTCTCCACGTGGAACCGGAAGTTCTTGGTGCGAGTTCTCGTTTTTGGCTGGAAGTTCTCGTTTTTAGCTGGAAGTTCTTCCCTTTTTTTGAAACTTACCAGCTTTTCGGAAGTTTTCTGTTATTTTTTGTAATCCTAATCGTCAACTGGTAATCTTCTTTGACAGTTTCCCAATTTGAACCGCGAACTCTTGTTGTGCGTTACCGTTTTTAGCTGGAACTTCCTTATTTTTTTAAGTTACCGACTTTCCTTAAATTTTCTGCCCTTTCCGGATCTCAATCGTCGACTGGAAGTCTTCTTCAAGGTTTCCCTACGTGGAACTGGAAGTTATTGGTGTGAGTTCTCGTTTTTCGCTAGAAGTTCTCCTTTATTCGTAAGTTCCCGGCTCTTTAAGGATACTCAATCGTTAACCGGAATTTGTTTTCTTTTATTAATATTCTTTCCTTTTTTAGAAGTTCCTGATGTTTCGAAAATGCTCGCGGTTTCAAGGGAACTTCGTCGATTTTTTGAAAGTTCTTTTCTCTCAACCAGGACGTTACAGATTTTCGAAAAATTCTTATGAATCGCCCGTGAGTTCTTTCCTTTTTTGTAAATTCGTTGGTGAAAAGTCGTCTACACTTTCAAAAATCCTTGTCTTCAGCCCAATACTCTTTCTTTGAAATTATTATTCTTGTTGACCGTAAGTGTTTCTTCTTTGCAAAAAGCCTTTTCTTGAAACCGGAAATCGAGTTTTCGAACGAAAGTTCCCCTATTTTTGGGCAAGTACTATTGTTTTTCAGAAGATCTCTATTTTTTTAATTCATTCTATCATCTTCGTAATCTTTACTCCAATTCTCGCTTGAGAAAGTTCCGAGTTCATCTCGGAGTTCTAGCTCTCTTCCGGAAGTTTTTCCTGAATGTTTCTTTCTTGTCTTCTTCGCTGATGTTTATGTACTTCACGGATGTTCCTTTGTATCCGGATTTTCCTCAAGGTCACGTGAGTTCTTCTCCCGCACTCAGAGTATTTTCTTCCTTAAGATGAGTTGTTTCTTCCCAGATATTTTCCGATTGTAAAAACTTTATCGTATAAAATGTTGTCTTCTCATTCACAGAACTTTCTTCTCCTACCCAATTTTTTCTCTTGTTCCAGAACTTTCCTCTGCTTTCAAATTTTCTTCGTCTGGCACTCACTGTTTTATATACCTTTAATCCTTTCCGAACTACTATTTTTTCGCGAACTTTTTTCTCTTTTCTAGAACTCTCCCGTAGCTATCGAAATCCGGCTTTCCGCCCCGGAACTCCGTTCGTCTTCCCGGAACTCTCAACCTTCGCGAAGATTCTCAGCTTTCTTAAACCCTATTACACTCCGAGCACTCGAATCGAACTAATTCTGAGTTCATCAAAAATGTCCAACAGATGTAAAATCGACTGGAAGGTACGGGAAGAAAAATCGAGAGTAACAGAAAGGGAAGGGAGAGAAGGAGAGAGGTAGAGAGAAAAACACGAGGGTTCCAATGCTCCGATATGAGAACGCTCTACCTGGGACCGGAAACGACGATCGCGGCTGCTCTTTCGGACTGTCCTCTCGCTTCCAGCTCCGAGAGAGTGATCGAGAAGCGGACGAGATAAGCTGAGTAATCGCAGTTACGAGTGTGTGTGTTCATTCGTCAAGCTCGCCCATCTCGTGGACACAAAAACCCAGCAGAGAAGCTTCGAGGTACTGGTGATCGTAAATCGCTGGGTGGGTGGGGGGGGGGGGCTTGGAAGGAGGATGAAATAGAGGGAATTAGTAAATGAAGTAATTGATATTTATCATTTGAATAAGAAATGAGGATTTTAAGTAAAACGTAATTTAAGATTTAATAGATTTTTTGAATAAAACAAATAAAATAAAAATATATAAAAAATATGTGATCGATTACAGAAATGCAAAAATAAAAATCTAATGACTTGGAATAATTAAATTCCAATCAGTTTTGGTAATGATTGCGAATTTATTCTATTGCGAATTTATTCTGAATAAGTTAAGAATAACTAATTATTTATTTGTGCGACGAATTCTTAAATTGTTATTCATACTATAGTTAACTATACTCTAGTTTAGCTATAGTTAAAATACTAATCATACCATACGCACCTAATAGAATTTGTTTTTGTCAATTAGCCACATTTTTATTTTTGAAAATCATTAAATAATGATTTATTTTAACGATTAATTATTGAATTATTTTTAATCGTAAATAACTAATAAAACTTGATTTTTAACTGATTTAGAATTACTCTCTTTAAAATATATAATATCATTATTTGTTTATTAATATTTAATGTATAATTTAAAACATTACACAAATAAATTAACAATAAATGATCATTCAATAACGATTTCAAATAATCTTTTGTTTATAATTTTTTATTTTAATTAATTTTGTAACTAACTGAATGCTTTATGAATAAACTATTTTTCGTAATTGAAGGGGAGCGGTAAATTTCAAAAATCATGTACTCGCCCGTGGAATGTTGGAAACTCGACGGAAATATGAAACAGCCGAAATCTGCCAAGCGGAACGTAGATCCGCTGTCGATCGATCCATCATTGCCTTGATTCATGAAGGGAAACTGGATGAAAAATCCACCCACAATCATCAATCTCATGATACGAAAAAAAAAACGTTTTTCCAATGGACAAGAAAAAAATGTTGCTGTCACTCTTAGCTCGCTGGATGATGGTTTTTTCCCAGACTAGTCTTTTCCTCACAATAATACTTTTATTGAGGCTGATTGCAACCGGGAACCGCTGCCAGAAACCACCCACAAATTTAATTCGTCATACGGAACTTTATTCGGAGTACGAGCAATTGCTTCAATGATCGCGAGGTCTCAGTCGTAGGTACGAGCGATGAGTCGCGCAAGAAACACCACGTACCAGCCCTTACGGCATTTTTTTACTCCCATCGAAATTGCGAATCGCGAACCTGTTTTACCGATAGAGTACATTTATCATTTTGTATCTTGACTGATTCTCGAGATTTTTTGGTTGCGCCTTAATTACCTAGGGAATTTTTTTAAGATAATTTTTTTCGATGAAAATGCAAATTTCGTAGAGGAAGTCTGTTTTACCGACGGAGAACGTCGATTTTTTTTTGGTTTCGAGAAATAATCGATATTTGTAGGCTGCGTTTTCATGAAGATCTAGAGAAATCTAGTTAGGAACGTATTTCCCCGGGAATTCAAATACCAAGCCGAATAAATTTCGTTAGAATTTCGAAAAAAAAAAATTCTGTTTTACCGACGGATTACGTCGATCTTATTTGCGGTTAAAACGAATGCTCAGGTTTTTTTGTTTGTAATTTGTTTGCCTAGTAACATTTTTAGAACCTTCTTGCGACGAGGATCGAAACCGTGAATCTGTTTTACCGACAAAGTGCCTCGATCTTTTTTTTTCGTCGCGTGGAATTCTTGACATATTTTGGTTTTAATTTTGTTATCTAGGGACATTTTTCTTTACGAACTTTTTTTCCGCTAATATGAAAAATGCTAACGAAGGATCTGTTTTACCAACGGAACGCCATAATTTTTTTCGAGTCAGAGAAATTGCTGAGATTTTCTGTTACCGTTTTTGTCGGCTAATTAACATTTTTCACAGCCTACTTTTTTCCGGAAGTTCAAAATTGCAAGACCGGGAATTCTATTTTACCGACAGAGGTGGCCGATATTTCCCGATTGCTATTTTCCACCCGTTGTGTTTGACATTTATAAATAACAAAGAAAATTGAATAACCGCAATAAAATCCACAAATCCGACGAATTTCTCAAATCAACGTTAATCAAATCCATTTGTTAAATGGATTACATGGAATTAATTAGTATAATTAAATAAATCAAAATGAAGAATCAACCCAATAGACATCCAATAATACCAGTGCTTTAAATAACTTTAGTGACTCTCCCACGTAAATAAAACAAATAAATAAATCAATTAATTAATAAATTCACCGATGCCGATAAATCCCAAAATTAATAAATCTGATGAAACCAAAATTTGAATGAAATAATATAATTTCGATATTAACGTGACGAAAAGACAAATCACATTTTTCTTTTGAATATGAATAAAAATGAGTAGAAAAATTGATCAGACTGGAATAAAAATCGGACACGGAAATGGATATTATTCAATAAAATAATATCATTTTGATATCAACATGAAAAAATGACGAATTACATTTTATGTATCCAATATTAATACAAATTAGCAGAAAAATTAATCAGACTTGAATAAAAATCGAAGACGAAATGGATCATCGAACGGTTCGACGGTGCGCAGCTGTCGGCTCGTTCGTCGTCAGGGATAGTCACGGCACTTGCATTTTGCGTGGGTGACCCTACGTAACGTCACATCCGCCCCTTGCTACATTAGCAGACTGCCCACAGCCTTGTCACGCTGTTGAAGATAATGGATCCATTCGCATGGATCACGATCCAGGATTGGATGTGCCCGGGACACTGGAAATAATCCGTGCATAATGACACTCGCGCGTTTTTCTGCTTTATTATTTTATCGGCGCTGCTCGATGGTCTTTTCGCGTTTCGACTGCGTGAGAACTCAAGAAAATCGATTTATCGATCGAGCATCACCGAAAATCATTTCGATAAACAAAAAACGCTAAACAAAATTGCATTTTGTTATAATTGTCATTTATCATTCTTTTATTTATTTGACTATATAAATAAATTTATTAATAAAATTATTATGAAATTACATAAAACAATATGTAACATATAATGATACGTTTTATCTAATCAATTTGGTTTTTAATTGGTATAAAACAACTTTTTACATTCAACAAAATTTTGAAAAATAAACGGTATGGTTGAAACTTTTGTTATTCCGAAAAATAACAAATTGATTAAAGACGAACTATTTTCATGATTTAACTATTGTAACTAATTAATGTGAATAATTATATAAAACGCTTAGATATCAGTACACAAAGGTTTTTCGATTTTGATAAAATGTCGAAAACATTTAGATTCTAAAAAACGAGTGCTCATCTAGTCTCGAAAAAAAGAAACGGATTAAAAAAGAGTAAATTTATCGACAACTCATGAATTTGTTTGGGTTTTATAAATCTATAAATAATTGATCGGAATTATTATCGTTAAAAATCTGTCGTTCGTCAATATCTAATATTTTTATATCCACTCTACTTTGAAAATTTTTATTTAAAAAAGTGCAGAAAAAAATATCTTTGCCATAATCAATCTTACCTTTTCTAAAAATTATGGAAAAATTTCAGAAGGCGAAACTGGCAAATTTCGTAGAATTTCACAACGAAAATCATCTTTCTGAGATACGAGGAGAATGAAAATCTCAGATAATCGTTTTATAGAATCTTGCATGATTCCTGATTTATTGACGGTTGGCCAAGATGCACACAATTCGTAATGAGAGCTCGTAAACGTAGATCGAGGCCACGATGTGTCTACTGCTCAACGAGAGTCCTTGGGAAATACGTGTCTAGTAACACGATACTCGCAAGATCGAATAGATCGAATTACTCACATGGGATGCGTTTGAATTGTGCGCCATTGTTTATTTATTCACATGATTGACTAATAAAGGTTCTTCCTCAATCAAAATGTTCTTCGAATTCCAATGTTTTTTTTTTCATTTACAATAATTTTCTCTTTCAATAATCTTTTGTCACACTTAATGTTTAATTGAGTTTTATTACGATGTTTTGTTTATTTTTCCTTAAATTTTTTATTTTTCGATTAATTTGATTTCTATTTTTAATTTTAGTTTAATTTTTTTCTCATTTGGCATTTAGGTTTAATCCAACGTTTATTGTATGCATTTTTTGGATTACTTTTTACTTACTCTTTGTCAATTTAATTTACTTGATTTTCAAATTAATTTCTCGTTAAAATTGTTTAAAATTATTTTTGTGTGCGAATTAGTTTCATGGTTACTTTAACTTTTGGCAAAACGAGAAAAAAAAATGTTTGGAAAAAAATGCGGCTCCTAATTCAAATTGCTGCTTGATAAAAATTCTGTTCTACTCTCATGTTTTTTTAAATAAAAATTCCACTCTAATAGAAATGTTTTTATTTTTCAATTCAAGCAAAACTGTTTTACCTTGCGAGTCTAGGCTGATGGCCGATGGTGTTAACGAAATTGGCTTGGGCGGACCAGGATTTGATATGCGTCTCGTCAGAAATCGCGAAACGCTGGAATTACACCTAATTCTTGGTAATCAAAGAATCTTCTCGAATTGCGGTGTGAATCTCGCGTCTGATTTCGCAAGCGGATCGTTGCGACACTCGGATTTTCAGTGACTGATGTCATTCAAAAATGACACTCAATCGAGCGACCAAAGTTATTTAAACGCCATTGAAAAAAAAAAATGTTTAAACCAACTTTAAGCCTCACTTTGAGTTCTCGCCGACAAAATATTTCATTTGAATTTTCCGAATGGAATTTCCGAATGTGAGGGGTTGTACGAAGTTAAAAATGTCAAATTTTGACTGGGTTTGTTTGGGTTCCATGTCGCGGATTGAAGCTGCATTAGGAATTGACAGGTCATATTGACACGTCACAATTGACAGCTCCCGACTGGCAGGTCGCAATTGACAGATGTATATTGACAGCTCCAGACTGACAGGTCGCAATTGACAGGTGATAATTGACATCTTCTGACTGACATGTCACAATTGACAGTTAAATACTACAACTCCCTAGTGTTAGATCACGATTGACAGCTCCTGACTGGCAAGTCACATTGACACCTCTCGATTGACAGTTAGAACTGATATTGACAGGTCAAAGGTCACACACGTACACAGGCGATTTTTTAATTTATTTATTTCTTTATTTATTAATACTTCGATATATTAATTGTTAACTATGCTTTTAATAATTAATATGATACAACAGCAATGACCGACTGCGGCCGGTTTCCATATTAAAAACACATCGTCATCGCTCTCTCTCTCTCGCTCTCTCTCTTTCTTTCTCCGAACAAATTCTTTCGCCCCTATCTCGGTTCGTCGTCGTTGATTAATACGCTACGGTCTACGATCGTTTACGATTTACCCATATCAATTAATTACGAAATTATTAATTCAATTATTAGAATTACTTTAGAATATTGGTACTCTTTGTGTCACCTCCATATTTTTCCTCTTCCTCATCTTCACCCTCTTTCGTCGTGTGTTTTTGTTACGAGTTTACATACGTGTTTTACATTATTTAATAACTAATTAATTTATTAATAATTAATGATAATAATGATAATGATAATAATAATAATAATAATAATAATAATTCATTACGCATTTGTAAAATCACTCGAAGCACACACTCTTTCGTCGTCGCAATTTTTCTCGTGATCTCAAAATTGTACAGATTTTCACATCGAATTATCGTCCTCTCGGTGATTCTTTTTCTTCGCCGTTTTTTATTTCAATTTTATTTTTTCGAAATCCCGTCTCACTTTTTTTGTTTTTTTTTTCTTTCGCCGAAGTAGTCGCATTCGAGAATAGGGAGATATATATTTCACTCCTCGTGTTATCTCCTCCGCAGCCTCCTTTAGTTTATTTAAATAATTATTTATTCGTATATACCGGGTGACTCGATCGAAGCCGGTCACTCGAAAATATCCATGAACGAAGATTCCGAATGCAAAAATCAGTGGCGATAAATCAACGATTTCACAACGTTTGCATTTTTATAACTTCAAGTATTTTTTTTAACTTTCATACTCTTTATTTAACCTTGGAACTAAGGTTAATATCGATTCAAGGTCACCTTGGTTCCAAGCCACTATTCGGTGAAAATAAATTTATGTTTGCCAAAATGGAGCCATTGACATTCGAATTTTGTGTCGAACTTTCTTGTTTAAAGTCAATATTGACAGGTATTTTCGAGTAACTAGTTTTTAAAGAGTCCCCAGACATATATATATACATATACGTACACACATATATCTATGCATATGTATGTATGTATATATTTATTTATAAATGTTTGTACTATAAAAAAAGTAAAATGTCGAAGAGAATCGGGAGCCCATTCGTGATATTTGTTTTTTTTCAATTATTTCTCTCATTTCTGCGAAATTCATATATATATATATATGTATTTTTTTTTTAATCCTCGATGGTAAACGTTTGGGTTATTGCCCGATCCTCCCCTCGTGATGATTTCGTACAATGCGTTTGGTGAGAATTAGGTGGGTGTTTTCATTTTTCGTTTTTTTTTCTTATACCTTTTTCTTTTTTCCTCAGAGCACAATCATATCTCTCTCTCTCTCTCCCACTTTCTCGAACCCCCTCCCTCTCTCTCTTTCACATCGAATTCAAAGTCGACGAGCTTGCAAGTTTTCGAAAGAATATTTTTTTTCAATATGAGTATTGAAATATTCAATTTTCAATAAAATACTCAATTTTCAATATGAGTATTTTAAAACATCGATTTCAGTGGTTTTTTTTTTAGAAAATTGTAGAAATCGGGGAATTTGATTTTCGTTGGGAAAAACAGAAAAAATTCTCGAATTCGAAAATTATACAAATAAATGGTAAAATTAAAAAATTAGCCATTTTTTTTAAATTTTCAATAAAATTAATATATTTTAGTCATAGCCAAGATGTTTTTTCAAATTTCTTTTTTTTATGACAACGCTGCTCAACTTTTCCAATTTTTTTCTTTTTTCTCCTCCACCCTTTCTCCCCCCTTTCCCTCCCTCCTCGTGATCACAGATGAATTGTTCTCGGTGGCCGATGGAAAAATCGCAGAAAAATTTTCCGTTGGCCCCGAGAGTGGTGTAAAGTTTTCAAAAAACTGGCGGTTGGATCGACGCTTTTTCTTAGAAATATGGATCGGACTCGTGATCCACGTCGATAAAAAGAAATTGAGCTTTCGACCTGGATCCGGAGGTCACGATTTCTTTTTCGGGGGCCGGGATATTCTTGTTACTCGACATTGATTTTTTTTCTCAAAGTTTCGTTTTTCTCCATCCTTGCTTTCCACTTTTTGCCTCGGAAAAAAATTGAATACGAAACTGATTGAAATATGCAAAAGAACGAAATGAAAAATTACTATGAATATAGCAAAAATGTTAGAAGTACTAATTATTTTTGTGAGATTAAAAGATTTTTTTATGTTTGCCACTCTGTGGAAACGGATTCGTTAATAAAAAAATAATGTTATTTGTGTAAAAGATGAATTTTTTTAATCAAGAAAAACTTTCGTTTGTAAATACTTCAAAAAAGTATTTTTAAATAAGTTTAATTTAATTTTTAATTAATTCGTTTTGAAAATACATTTTTTAAAGTATTTTCAAAAGAAGAAGGAAGAATTTTTTTAATATAAAAAATGTTTTTTTAAATGTTAAGAGAGGCACCTATTTAACTTTTATTTAAACTTTAAAAAATATTTTTCATACAAATTATTGGAAAAGATAAATTTGTTTAATCTGGATATAGACACCGTGAATTTTGAAGTTTCGAAACACTTGCGAGCTCCCAATTTCGAAAACGCGTCACATTTTTTAATACGATTTATTTCTCTCACTCTCGCTCTCTCGCTCTTTCTCTCTCTCTCTCTCTCTCTCTCTCTTGATCACGGTCTCTTTGCATGGCTAAATCCTATTTCGTTCTCGATTATTAACGTTACTTAAGAAAAATTATTGTGCCGATAATATGTTGGGTCGCTAGCGAAACCCTAAACAGGCAGTGCAGTACGAGTGAGTCCTTAAGCAATCTCGAGGCAAGCTTCGGCCTAATATCACGTTTCGAGTCCATTGCTCATCATTTAATTACGTTGTTTCGCATAATTATTTAATTATTACTTACAATATATATTGTGTGTTTATATAAATATATACATGTACATATATATATGTATATATAATATGATATATAATATGCACGATATATTATATAATATACAATATATTATATATTATATATTACGTAAATATTATATAATTTATATATATACCCATATGTATGTATGTACGTGATTAAATTCACATTGATTTTTTTTCGCGTTGGTTTTCTTCCGATTTTTATTTTTTTATTTGTTTGTTATATTTTTTGTTCTTTGGAGTAGCTTTGAGCGATCGAGGAAATTCCGAGCGCGGACCGAAATGCGTTCGTCAAATCTCCCGATCGCAAATTAATTTCAAAATAAAAAGTCTTCTCGTCTCGATGAACACACGTCTCGTGAAAATAGCGAGGGAGCGCGGGTTTTTGGAGGAATGAGGGCACAACGATAACTGCTGGAATCAAGAAACCCTTGATGAAGATTCTCTGATTACAAGCTAGATCGCAATCTGTGAAGGCTGCAACATTTGATTTGACCACTAATCAAATGATTTAGATGGTTGTGGGTGGCGCTATGGGCAAGAAATCCAATCAAAAAATACTCAATCGAGATCTTGATCACTTGCTTGATTATGATTGATGAAAGCTGCGGCAGGCTTTAGTATTTGATTTTTTCACTAATCAAATGTGCTATTTAATTGTGACGGTCACAGTGACAAGATATGCACTCAAGAAACACTTGATCAAGATTTTGATCACGAGCTTGATTATAATTGATGAAAATTGCAGCAGACTGTGGTGATTGATTTACCAACTAATCAAAAGTGCCATTTTATTGTGTCAGCCGTAATGGCAAGATATCCAATCAAGAAACACTTTATTACGAGCGTGATTGTGGCTGATGAAAGTCGCGACAATCTTGGCGCAGTATTTGATTTACCCAGTAATCAAAAGTTTATCGATTGTGGTAGACAACGTTTCATTGCAGCAGCCAACATTTACAGATATCCAATCAAGAAACGTTTAATAAAAATCCTGGTCACAAGTTACGTAGCGATTTGTAAAGGTTTCAGCAGATAGTAGATTTTGATTATATAATCAAATATAGCGTTTAACCGTGGCTACCACAATTTTAAGACGACTGTAAAGAACAGCTTGATTAAGATACGGATCACAACCTAGATCGCGATGTATAAAGGCTGCAGCAGGTTGGTGCATTTGATTCATCAACCAATCAAATAAACCATTTGATTGTGGCAGCCACAATTTAACAACAACCAATCAAGAATCACTTGATCAAGATTCCGATTACCAGCTAGATGACAATCAATGCTGCAGGCCTCGATTGATCACCGATAGATTCATTTGTTATCCGACCCTCAGGATGATAGGCAAGTTCTACAGCCGAATCAAAGCATCTCGACCCTTTTTTAGCCTCTATCCCATCGTTCTCAGAATTCCGATCTAGCTAGCAGGCACTTTCCAGCTGGGCACTCTGTCTCCTGCGCGCCTGCCGTTGCCTAAACTGATGGAATTCCGCTTTCATTGCTTGGACTCTAGCCTCGATGTTGTCCCTGCTGTATCTTGATGACGGCTGATGATGATGATGCTGCATCGTGTGGACCTGATGAATTTGGGGCACGTGGGGATTGACGGAGTTTATTTGATGTATCGGTGGCCGTTCCTCTCTGGTTGGGGTGGACGCCGAAGTTGGCGTTGGGGTACCCGATACCGGATCAAACTCGTAGTGGCCATCAACGCTGCCAGCATCAATAGCCACGTTGTTGTTGATGTTGTTATCATTGTTATCAGCTATAGTTACTGGAATCTTAATGGCTGGGGGTTCTTGGAGTTCCAGCCATCTTCCAACAAGTGGAGGAGGCGGTGGTCTGTAGGGAGGAGGTCTCCATTCAGCAACGGTACTGCCACTTCTGGAACTTTGATTCTGCTGGGACGTATTCTTGCTTCCGAATCCAGAGCTGCTGGAACGGCTCTCCGGTGAAGTTTCCAGATCTGGAGAAGCTGCCAATTCCGGTGCGGACCTAGCGTGTCTGGCGTGTCTTGGTGGCAATCTAGCTCTGGGTCTTCCGGCAGACTGCGGTGGCGATGAGGTCGCCAGGGGTTGGACCGGAACGAATCTTCTCGACTCTGCGTGAATAGCCTTTAGCGAGGGTAGCTCTTGGCTGTAGCGTTGATGGACCAGCTGTAGATACCCGGAAGGTGTTGGAAATGATCTCTCGACTGATGATGGCTGTCGGACCGAGCTAAGATCGCTGAAGTAGACCGGGGTCCATGGTACTTGGACTCCGCAGCTTGGTGAACTTGCCAAGAACCTGGGCGATGCGATTGCGCAGATCGGCTGGTTGCTACCGGGATCAATGACGCTGCAGACACCTGGCTGATTCATTCCAACGGAAACGCCGCTCCCCTCCGATCTCAAACTCAGTTGACTCGTACCGACCAGCGGGCGTCTCCATGATGACTTGAGACGAGAATTCTTTGGCAGGAAGCCACCGTCGTCACTGCTTGACGCGTCCGTTATGCTGTTGTTTACCGAACTCATCAACGAGTCGGCGATCACGAATCTCCCGTCGGCAGCACGCGAGATCTTACCCAGTGGACGTCCTCGTGACGAGTCCGGACGGTCCGGGTTAAGTACCTCGCGCAGCAGACTTAGACCTGGTACTCGGCTTTTTCTAGGTCTACGGTGGACACAAGTCGGTTAGTCAGCGTCAATGGCTATTGGCAGTGCCGATCACCGAGAATTCCAGATCAGACTTGGACAAGCTGAGTATTCTCAGTTGGGCCACCAAGTAGTTTTAACTAATTTTCATTTGACGCATCGACTTAGGTCTAAGTTGATGACCCGGAATCCTAGACTTAAACTTGAACTCCCCAAGTACAATGAGGCTTCAAAGAATTGAACCCAAATTACTGCATCAACTTGGGTATAAGTTGGTGATCGGAGGATCACGGATTAGTCTTGCTTTGGGACTCACTTAGAATACTTGGGGACCCGAATACTTACTTGGAATGCTTGAAGACCCGACTCACGATACTTGGATTTCCCAAGTTTCTTAAGTCAGATCTTTAAATAATCCAAGTTGCTGCATCAACTTAGGTCTAAGTTCATGACCGGTAAATACCGGACTTGGACTTGGAATATCTAAGTGCTCTAAGTACGCGTCGTAAAGAATTTTATCCAAGCCGGCGCACCAGCTTGGGCCTAAGTCGGTGATTAGAGAATCACTGGTCAGACTTAGACTTCGACTCGTCAAATATTCTAAGTCGGGTTTCCAAAGATTCTAAGTATTCTAAGTTGGTCAATCAACTTGGGTTTAAGTAGACGATTGGAGAATTCAGATTTCGTCTTGGACTCTCGAAGTACTCAAAGTTGGGTCTCAAAGTATTCCAAGTAATTCGAGTGGGTGCATCAACTTCGGTCTAAGTTTATGACTTGAATGAATTTATGAATTCTAAATAAGATTTGGACTTGCCAAATATTTCGTAACTGGACATCAAAATATTCTGAGTAATCCAAACTGGGGCATCCAACTTTGGTCTAAGTTGATGATCGGAGAATTCTCAGTGAACTGCATGTACATTGACGTGCAACAGCCACATGACAACATTGACTATCAAATGGGAGGCTTCAATGACATATGTACACTTATTGATGGCGAAAAATTGCAGGCAGGGATGCATGCCATGCTCATTCCAGTGCTTTCATTTTTTTCGGGCCGTGAGGGGGTGATTTCAGGGATTTCAGTGATGGCAGTGAATGGATCTTTTTTTTCCTTTGGATTCTTGTTTTTTAGTCTTTGTTTTTGACAATCGAAATTTTCGATTTTTTCTTTTCTTGCTTTTTTTAATAAATTATTTTCGTTCTCGGATTTCAAACGTTATCGTTTATGTGATACGTCTTTTTTTTCATAACAATTTTTCGTGTGAGCAATATAGTGGATTAGGTGCTCCGAAACTCGTCACCTTTTTTCCTCCTTCGGGTCCGGCAGCAGGGAAAGAGATTCGGGGAGAGATAATGTTGTAACACAACGATTACATTCACAGAAAATAACCGAATCGGTGATGATAATGATAACAATAATTATAACGCTAATTAACCCAACGGATTATTTTTTGGTTTTGAAAAAATGTCAAATCTAGGCGGTGATTTTTAGGGAGCAAATAGATGTACGTACGTGTACGTCTTCGTGATTACGTCGGAATGGTATGATCTCGTCTTGGTTTTTTTTTGCTTGTCTAGGGATTTTTTGCGATAGCGAAGGTTGTGAAAAATTGAAGTTTGGGAAAACGTAAACAATTTTTCAACTGACAGCGTGAAAATGGTGGTTGGAATTGCAGCTGATAATGACGTTTGGGATGTGCACCACTCCAGGACGTGTTTCGAGGCTTCGACACTTCCGGTTTTCGTGAGTTTTTTTATATCGTTTTTTTTACAAAAAATTAGAACATCGCATTGATTTTGATATCAAATCAGAGTCGATGAATGTCTAATTGAAAAGGCTTTTCTGCTACTACGATATTTTGTCATTTTTATATTTAAGAAAAGTTCGACTGTATTTGGTTCTGATATACAAGGATAGAAACTTGCAATAGCGATCCTCAAAAAACAAAATAGGAGTATTAGGAATAATTTACTTTTTACACAAACGTATGACTTCTGTCGATTTCTGGAGATGAATAAAATATTATTAACTTTTTCATACAATTTTTATATTACCAAACAATGAACAGAAAAAATGGAATTAAAAAGAAATAACTGATTTTTTGGAAAATATCACATTCAATATATGAAAACATATTTCTTTATCTAATGTATGTATGAGTATTTATTTATCAGAAAATTATCTTCATTTAATAAAAATAAACATAACATTTTCTTAATGAAATTATTGTTTATAATATGATACTTTTAGATTTTCAAAAAACTTATCAATTATGTCGATTTCCAAAGAAGCAAAAAAATATCGTAAATGTTTTAAAATATAGCAAAATTTTTGTATTACACAAAAAGTTGTAGAAAACTAGACTTTGAAGAGAGTTTAGAAAATCTCACTATTAAAAAATGAAAATATCGTTTTTCCTATTCTATTTATTCATGAGAATTTATTTATCGTAAAATTAAATTTATTTGATGAACAATGAAATATTATCATGAATACATTTATTTAATAAGCAAAGATTATGTAACCAAAATGGATCATAAAATTAAATGTTTTTAATAACATAAAACCTGCCGAAGATATTTGTTATCTTTTGTTGTACGGCCAAAATAAAAATTTGATTTTAATGACATACGTCCTCGAGTGGATCGAGAATTTGAGAAGAAAACAGCGTAGTGGAAAATCGGCGACAAAGTTTATTGGCTGAAGAAAGCAACGATGATTTCAAGTACGAGAGAAAAAAAGTGACAGTTGAAGAGATCAGAAAATTAAATGGCTGACGATTTAAAAACAATCGTAAAATAATTATTCTGAAAATAAAAATTGAAAGTGAAAATTGAGCGTTTCAAATACTTATGGGCTGACGAATTTGACGAATAGTTGCCAGAATTGAGAGGGAGGTTGGAGAATGAAAAAAAAATGATCGAACGACGAAAAATAGTTTTATATAATAGTAATAGTTTTATTTGACAGATATACCTGGAAAATAAAACTATTACCACTCGGTTTTCTAGGCTTCGATATGTGTAGACAATTTTTTTTCAGCTCTATTTAATTTTAACTATTTTCTCTTTTTATACGATCTGCTTTACGATTTTTTTAAGGCTGACAAATGAAAAACGAGATTAAACAAAAAAAACAGGGTGACACGTTCTGACCTCAGAAGAATGAATTTTCTAATATTTCAATTGGTTCCACGACGTTCGAGTGTTTTTTGGTTTTCAAGAAAAATCGAAGGAATATTTATACGTAAAGGAGATTTGTTTGAAAAAGACAAATGGCACGCTACAAATATTCTAGTCTATGATTATTAATTTTATTCGCCAGGGTGCCTCATTTTTGAAACTACACATTTTTTGCACATCATTTTTTAGAAAGACGTTCTTTGTTTTGCAAAAATAAAAAAAAAATCGCCAGGATGTTCTAAATAGAAAGAAACTGTTTATGAACATTTTCGAATTTACACATGTTTTTGCGCGTTATGCTCAGTCTTAGCGAAATTTGAAAAAAAAGACAAGAATTTATCAAAAAAAAACACCAAGACGTTATTTATGGAAATAAATTTTTATCAACATTTTCATAATATTTCTTACATTCCATTCGACTGATTTTCATTTTGTTTTATTAAAAAAATAATGTGGGCTCATTTTCCCAGAACTTTTTTATTGGAAAAAAAATTTATCTAATAAAACATTATAGTTATATTAATATTAAAAAAAAAATAAAAAATGAAGCACCCTTATGTATGATAAATGGTTACGCGAATTCCCGAACGTCGATTGCAGTGCGAAATCTACTCTTCCCAATGACAATTAAAAAAATCACTGCGCATGCCCGATTGCTCAACATTTTTTGTTTATTTTTAATTGAAAAATTGGCTCTTTAGAGAATTCCTAACCAGGCATGCTGGAGACACGCGTTAAAAGCGTTAGCCACTGTCCTCTATAAATGCTTTGTGAAATTGAAAAATCCAATTTTTACCAAACATTTTAAATCGAAGATTTTACGAAATCAATTATTCAAATATTAATATTGAAACCCCATTTAAATCCAGAAAAAATTCGATTTTCCAATTATCGTAGCCGCGAAGAAATAGATAAATAATGACAATATGATAATTAATCCCAGTTGCTCCATATATTTCCATGTTTTAATCGCCACAAAAAAGGCTATTACCGATAAGATCGCATTAATAAAAAACATTAATATTTTCACTGCATAGTCAAACGAGGAAAAATATTTTCGGAAAAGAATGTCTATTTTCCAGGATCTGTCGATTGCAAAACTGGGATTAATTAATGGATTATTTTTCATGTTTATCAAAAAAGGTCGTAGTATTTGTCATTTTAAATGCGAGAAAGTCTTTTTTGTCGTTTCGTTTATTTTTTGGAATAATAAATTAATTTAAAAAATTCTGCTTTGAGGTTATTACCGAAAAGACAGTAGGAAGAAATTATCGATCAGAGTGAATTGTCGAGTCGAACCGATTCGACGGATTCAAATTCGCGAGAGACAAAGAGAGATAGAGAAAAAATTGAATTTTTTTTTAATTCTACAGATTGTACCATCGACAGTCCAGGAATAGGACAACGTGAGATGACCAGTGACGATGACAATGAGCAGAAGTAAAAAACGATCGGATTTAAATAAACAACAATACAATAAATTCGTCCTAAAATATTCATGATTCATAACTTCAGGAGAGATATTTAAATAATTAAAAAATGAAGAATCCTGTAATAATTGTCAAGGCGACAATAATTAGTGATTAAATCCATAATCATAACGTTTAATGATTATACCCATCGTCATTGCGATCGAGTGAGTCTATTATCATTTTATGGGCCCTTCTAGTACAATCATCATCATCATCATCATCATCATCATCATCATCATCATCATCATCATCATCAACATCACAGTGTAAGCAATCGAAATCATGAGGTAGGGGCCAACAGGAGAGGTCAAAGTTTATCCTCGAATGAACGATATTGTTGCTAAAAGTTATCACTGCTTTTCCAATATTTAAAACGGAAACGCAAAATTGCTTTTAAATATTGAATGTATAATATTATATTAATATACAACAATTTTTATAAATCAATATGTAATTAATATAATAACTATTCATGATTAGAATAAAAAATAATAATTAATCAATCAATTAATATGATTAATATAATATTATATATTATATTCGAATAATATTAGCATTGACAGAAGTGTAATGACGCAGTGTACAAATTGGGGAAAAAATGGCAACCCCCAGAAATTTCGGAGGGTTACGAGAAGGCAAATTTCGGAAATTTCGAAGACTACGAGAAGCCAAGGAGAATAAATAAGGGCAGGACATCAGAAAATCGTAATTGCAGGTAAATGGCGTCGGTGGTAAGTAATTTCAAGATTCTAAATGAGAAAGAGAGGGGGGAGGGGTTCAAACTGGAAATATCAAAAATAGAAATTCAACAAGCAAAAATTAAAAATTGATCTTCAATGTGAAATTGAAAAAATTAAATAACTAATTTTTTCGACGAGAAATACCTTCGAAATACACAACTTGAAAAAAAGACTGCATGTAATTGACACTTTTGTCAAAAGTAGTTCACTGTACGGAAATAAATTGTGAAGGTGGACGAAACGAGAACTAATAAAAAGTCTCCAAGAAGGTTACGTAAGAATTAGCTATTAACAACGGAAACGTGAAAAATGATTAAAATAATTGGCAAATTATTTAATAGTGATAACAAAGATGAAGAGGCGAGAAGACTATTAAATGAAAACCCAAACAAATGGGAAAAATAATTTCAACGAGCAATGGAGGAAATAAGAGTGGGAGACTTATGGAACACCATAGGAAACGACGACACAAGGGACATCGAGGGAAAAATATTAAGGGGGAAGAAAACGAGAGTTGACCAAGAAATCCAGGAGGATTGGAATAAAATTGAAAAAATTGCCGCCTCGTAAACAATGCAAGAGAAGGAAGTATACGATAGAGACAGGACATTACTAGGAGGAGTACTGGAAATACAAAGAAGTAACAAAAGAAATTTGAGCCAGTCTTAGATTCTGGAATATACGGGAAGATGGAATTAAAGGGTATGAGAATATAAACAAATACACGATGTGTATAAAAGAAGTAAATGACGTAGTGCATATATTTATCTGCGAGGAAGTCTAAAAATTATTTATAAATAACCAAATAGTGGAAAAGATAACTGGATGGGGAAAAGGGGGGGGGGGGGGGAGAAAGTCGATATGAAAATGCGAACAATACCCTAAAAATATTACCTGTATTTGTAATATGTATGTGCATTAAACAAGGTGAGAAATCAATTGGGGCATATATATATAGACCAAAAGTTACATATATGAAAAATATGTAAGAAGAAAATGGATGTTTAGGGTGTTGTGTAAAAACTCTGAACGGATATTCCTGAAATATAGAATACATATATATATATATATATATATATATATATAAACATAATATGAAATATCAATAAATATATCATGTATAATATTTCATATATAATAATAATAATACCTTGATATTTGATATTTATTACCAACAGAACGTACCCCGTAAATATTATTATATATATATATAATTACTTTTATTATATCTCGAATATTCAACAGTATATATTAACGTAAAGTTCATTTAATAATTTTTTCTTCGTGTTATTACCATTGGTGTCACTATGAAAGAAAAACAATTCTTACATTTTCTCCCATCTGACGAGAACCAAAATAGACTTCCGTTCATTCGTTGTCAACTTTAACCTCGTCCGCGGCAAATAAAAAAAAAAATCGGTGGTAGGGCGACAAAGAGAAAAAGGCTGCTGAGCTACGAGATACGAGGGAGGTTGGAGAACAGCATACGTGGTGCACGCAAAGGATCTATGTACTCCCTAATTACCGCCGGAAAAAAAGAGTGGCATATATATATATATATGTATATATGTATATTTATATACATGAATCTATGAATGTATATTAATATAAATATAACAAAATACATATAATATAAAGGGTGGTCCACTTCCAAGACCAAAAGCGAAAATTTAAAAATTTAAAAACTTACGAATCGTAATAAAAAATGTCACGAAAGTTGTTTGATTATGCGATAAAAGAGATGTTTTCGATTTCGAATTTCATTTTTAAAAATTCAAGGCCAGGCGAAGGTCGGAATCGAAAATTTCAACCGGCAATTGGCACAGACCGGTTTTTCGAACTTAAGCACTTTTTCCAAATAACATTAACAACGAAAAATGCAACAAAAATGTCAGTACGAAAGTTCGACGATAAAATATTTTCAAAGAAATTTTCAAGAAGCTCACGAATTGTATTTGAGAAAAGTTTAAAAAAAAGTGTAATGTCGGTGGAACAATACGTGGTGATATTAGCTTGACCTTGGCGTGACCTTGACAACAATTTATTGTATTTCAGAAGGAGACGACTCTCACCCGATGGTAATATTTCGAATGGACCACCCTATATATTTAATATGCATGCGTATGCTGAAAATATATACCGGGTGACAATCGCGAGCTGGTCAAGGGTTTTTTAAGATTCTGCTGCAATTTTGCGATCGAAAAAAATATCAATAATCAACACACTCCTGCGATGATTAATATTAATAATATATTTCATATTTCCCAAACAAACCGAAACAAAATATTTCATCCGTTTAAAATTGCAAAAACGACCTACGGATTATCATTATTTTTTCTGCAAACCCATACTTTTATCTGGTCAATAGTAGTCTTCTGAAACATGAGTCGTATTTTAATTCGTTCGAGAAATGTAGAGACAGAGAAAGTGTAAGCATAAAAAAAACATGATTTTTTGGTCGCAAAATTTCGGCCCATGTCAATGAAAAAATCCACCTGGCTACCTCACAATCGTCACTCTGTATATGCATACACATATACACACATACATATAAATTATCCATATATATATATATCATTGAAATATATAATATAAGATATTCATACATAATATATAATTATATTTAATTCAAATATAATTTATATACATAATAAAATATTATATATTTTATATATGCGTATATATATGTGTGTTTATATATATACATACATATATATACATACATATATATATATGCATATAAAGATGGGGGTACTAACTGGAAGAGCTAGCGAATCCTATTGCCGTATTGCCTGTATTTGCTCGTCTCTCATCTCTACGTTCATGACAATCGTCCTAAGTGGTAGATTTAGGTATGTAGGTTGCGTGGCAGTTGGTCGATAGTGGCGGTAGATTTAGGAGGTCCTACAGCGTTAACATTGCAGAGGCGGAGTTGCGGAGTAGTTTCGCACGCATTGTTGTGATGATGTTGGTGATGTTTTTTTTTTTTTTTTACTTTTGTCG